>JAYMSG010000346.1:0-10562 GCA_036897925.1 Aragoa abietina | reverse complement strand
CAAGATATGAAGGCTTTACAATAATTTTTTTTTTGACGCTCAACTCTCGAAAGCTATTTCAATAGCTTTTCTCTCTTTCTTTCTCTCAAAAGTTTCTATTCTTTTCTTTTCTTTTCCCCTCTCTTTTCTTTCTTCTTTTTTTCTTGCTCTCTTTCTCTTCTTCTTGATCTTCTTTCGTGCTCTCTTTTTGCTCAAAATGAAGACCTTCTTGGGGTATATATAGGGCTATTAGGTCGGCCAAGGAGAAGAAGAAATGGAGAGATTTTTTAGCCTTCATCCTTATCTTAATCTTAGCCATCTAAGTGTCCATGCCATGTGTTCTTTTCTCATTTTGCCACTGCTTCCTTGGTGAGGGTTAAGTTTACAACAACTGGGTGCTTGGCTAGCCACTCCATTTGGTAATACAATCAATGGAAAATACCGAGTCGTATGTTTCCGTTAGATTAAACTGAAAAACAGAGAAGACAGAGGTCTTGCACATCACATACTGCGCAATCGTTTACCCTTCTATGACTGTTTCACCACATGTTTTGTTACCAAGCACGTGAGAGATTCTTTGGTTCATTTTTTACAGTACGTAACTTATACTACTACATGATAATAACAGCAATACAACAGTTAAATATATGCCTTGATAAAATACTTACTTCCATTGCACGATTCTGTCCATGTTTCTCCACATTCATCATTGTCAGTCAGCTGCAGTTTTTCAGCATCTCTCTAGGCCTGCTAATTGAGAACGTCTCTGTTACTCCTTTAATGGGGATTTTGGTAAAATATGAAAAACTCTTGTAGGCTGAGAAACTGATTTTTGTTGATTTAACTCATGAAAATATTTGTAGAATATGATGTAATATCCAGCAAAAATCTTTTTAGTGAAAAAAAAAAGGTCCTTAAAAAGTGAACAGAAATTTGAAATTTTCAAAAACTTGTGCAGCGCCTATTCCTCCAGAAGCTGTTCCAACAGCTTTGAAATAGTCAACATTCATCTTATATACCATATATAGCATATTTAACATAACTGCATGATGGGATTTTTAACAAAGTAACTTGAAAGGCTTCTTGAGATAAGGTGCTGTTTGTATAAAGACATGAAATAATTTTCCCTATATTTAATAATTTTCAAGCAATAAAAATAAAGTTGCGAAAATGGCCAATTCGAAATCAGCTCTAGCTAAAATCTCTAATATTTATGTAAAACAACCATTTATGCCCTTGTGAATTCATAACTTCACATAAAATCAGAAGTTAATTATCAACTACTCATCTCTATTTTTTCTGATGATCAGATGCAAGCTTGGAGAATGCAGAATATTACTGTGTGAGGCCGGTTCAAGGCACAAGCTGCAGAAATTGCAACTCAACTATCCCAGGTAAATTTGATCCTCTGGAGAAACACTCATCATTATAGCTAAATTAGGAAGAATGACATAGGTTTGCTTCAGAATAGTTTATATATCCATATCTTTCTCGAGAAAGCGAACATTTAGATGTTCATGGAAGGAACTAACCAAGATTTTCTTAATGGCAGTGATGATGTTACTTTCGCGCTCAAGGACAGCAAGGAGCTGCCATGGTTGTCCAAGTATCTCTAATTTAACGATTATTGGAAGATATTTCAAATGCAATTGTTGTTGTTGGATGAACTTGTATGAAATCACATATTATCAGATTTGAGTATACCATTCCTAACAGAGAACAATTTTGTAGTAAGATTTATTCCGTGACCCCCTTTGACACATGGGGCAAGATGAACTGTTTATTCAATTCCTAACAGAGAACTATTTATTTATACATTGAGAGATTGACTCGATGAAGCTTTCGTTGATGTTCATTGCTGGGTTTCAATTGTACTTTTATCTTTTTCCAACAAAGATTAAACTAGTGTGGTCATATGCAGATCTTTCTAAATCTTTGTTTATTTATCTGTGATGTAGTGTTTTGTTAAATTCCGAATAAACAGCATCTTCAAAACCCAGAGGGTTTTCTTTCAGCATCTGTATATTGTCATGCTATTTTTTTAACGACATTTTGGAATAATACAGTTTCAACAGCGTGGTATTGTTGAGAGGTGGCTTGAGCAGTTGTGGATTTGGATGCACAAATTTAGTGATGCTGCTTCGAGCATTATCTTTGAGGTATGCATGAGGTTGCTTGTCTAACACACAATGTTTCACCCACTATCATTTTTGTTACATACATGCACAACTTCCGGACAGTCTTGATACTGCAGAGCATGTGTTTTAGTTACACCATTTGTGTTTAATATGCAATTTAGATTTGTTTTCTAACTTTTTATATTTAAAGGATCTAGGAACTTCTCTTATCCCAGGTAACTCCAATTCTTTTAGTACCTTTTATTTAGGTTCAGTTATATAGGCGTCTATAAATAATATCTAATGAAACAAAAAACACAGCTTCTTATGGATTTTTCAGAAATAATTATTACCATCAACCCTGATTTTGGACTTGTGTTGCAATATATTGTTCAATCTTTGCAATAATTAAGCTTTAATTACTGCAAACCCATTGCCATGTATAGTGGTTTGGGGGAGGCAAGTGTTAGATTTAGAGAGATCAGAGTAGCAGTAAAATCTTCCTTTTGGTTTATAGATGGTTACGTTGTATGTCATGACCTAGATGACAAGACTGAGGATATGGTGCATTGTCTGCAAAGTTCTGGAATTGGTTGTTATTTTGTGGTGGATTGTTTGGAGTATAGTGTGGTTGCAGATTTGATTTATCCAAAGAGGCTCTGAATTGTATAGCTTGTGTGCAGATGAGATTTTTTGATGATATGTTGAGAGTGAATTAAGATTATTTGTGATAAACATAAGTGTCATAGTTTTGTGTTTTTTATTTTTCTGGTACAAAAACCATTATTTGAAAAGATTTTTTACAGCATTCAACTTCGATCGTCAACAATTAAGGGACCAAGTATAAGACTTGAATATCTTGAATCCATTCTTCAATAACTGCTTTGGAAAAAGTGAAGTGAATCATACCAGCACTGAGAATTGATTTGTTCAAGGTCATCACTGTCAGCGTTGATATAATTAATTTGACTGGTGGGCCAAACTTGTCCACGGGAATACATTGGAGTTGGTGAAATTTAGAGTTTGGTGATAGATAATCTTCATCAAGCAGAATCCATGCACAAGATTTTGAATGTTCATTTTCTTTGTGGCAAGGTGACATGAAATTTGACTGGATTTTTTTATCCTCTTTGGTGCAGGCAGTTGCTGTTGGCCCAAAGTTGTTAGCTATGAAGTTTCTGGAAACATGCATCTTGCACTTCTCAGTGGACCCTAACAATTCGGAGAGACGGTCAAGAGAAGGTAACACCATATTGATTTATTTTGAATCTTAAAAATACAGAAGTCTTTTCATTTTTGCATTAATTATATGAATTTTCATCTCTCTATTATTTAGTGTTCATTGTGGCTCTGTCCAGTAACTATTCCACTTCTATTTCGTGTTGCATACAGTTATATCAAGGCACAGAAAGGTTTTCAATCTCTCTTGGATAATTGATGGCCATCCTGTTCTGAATCCGACCTCGCTTGTATCAGATGCAAACAGATATCTGGGAATCTTATTAGATATATTGAGGCCGCCCAGTAATTTTCCTGGTTCATTAACAATCTCTGCTGTCAATAGGTGAGATTTTTATCTTAGTAGCATTATTGTTGGCCATGCAAGTCACTTTCTTGCATGCTCGTTGCAAGTGTTTGTATATTCATTTGGATATTGAAGTTCCTGGATGTAAAAATGAGAAGCATTGTACAGGAAATAGAAATAAGGGGAAACTAGCATATTATGTTTCTTAATCCTCTCAAAGATGAAAAAATTCAGTATGGTTGAAGTCCAGTATCCACACGTTCTGTCTAACTATGCACCCCATTGTGAAGTGATTCAAGGAGTACTTAAACTCACTAGGTTTCGAGTGATTTAAGCACTTTACGTATAAGCTGCAGCAATTAACATGTCTTTGGTTTATTATCCTTTTGATTGATTATCGTATTGAGACCATAGTTATGGAACAATCTGTGAGCCAACTAGATCCCATGCTTTATAATTGTTAATTTGAAACCAGCTTTCTAGACAAACTAATTTATGAATTAGATCACCTTTAATGATTCAGTAATGTAAACTACTTACGCCTTTAACTCTTTAATCTCCATACTTGTGTCATTGCATGCAACGCAGTGTATCTTAATTGATCTCACTGTTCCTTCGTGTTCTTCATGCAACATGGTATTAAACTTTGTACTTGTGCTCGTATTGGTTTTTGGATATCTGCTCTGTTTGTTGGAGGTTTTTGGTTCTGTTTCTTACTGCCTTAGAATCAATTTGAGCATTTGCATAATTTGTTATCGTGTTGAATGATGTTTTTTTTCAATCACATCTTGTATATGTTGTTCCTGCCGGGCCTTTATACATGTTGTTGACATGGCTATCCTCAACAGTATTAACATTCTTATTTGCCTCGTATATCTTTGAAAATCCAGGAGTTAAAATTTTGAATTGGTTGAGACAAACTTTATTTATTTCTTTACTAAATAAATCAACTTTAAAGTTAAAGATTGATCAGTTATTCGTGTTGGTTTGTAAAACTGGTAAAAGGATCTAAAAGCTTGAGAAGCAGAAGTGGATTTTCGTACACGAGAGAATCTTTAAATAGTGAAATATATTAGAATCGATTGATAGTTGCATGTGTTTTTATTTTTTGGTAGATATTATGATGATCATCATCGTCGTCGTCATCATTTTTTTATTTTTTATTTTGTGTGCAAATCATGATTGATTTATTTATTTCACTTCACTGTGGATCTTTTTCATTTTCTTTTTCCCCTGACCATACTTACCCACTTGATTATTGTTATCCATCCTCTTTTGCTTCTAGCTTGTTGCATTTATGCAGGCACCAACTGTGCTATTTGAAGTTCTAAGCTTCATTCTTGGTTCGCTACTGCTTATTTGTTATTGTGCTCAAGTTGGTGAAGTTACGTGCTGTGATCAATTTTAGATCTGCACTTGTTAATAATAGACCTTCTATTTAATGCAGTGTTGCAGCAATTGGACGCAAGAGGGCTGTCTTCTATAAGTCTATCCTTACTGCACTACTTGAGTTTAATCGTAACTTTGAGACAGTCAACGGTTTCCATGCTCCCAGCATCCAGTATTCTTTGAGAACTGCATTTTTAGGATTCGTGAGGTGCAGTTCCCACCCTGTTGTTGCTGAGGTAACGTTTCACATATAACACTATTGCATCACAGCTTCTGTTGTTAAGTGTTTCAAATGTCTTCTTTATATTGTACATATCATATCTTGTGTACATTGTTTATCCCCATTACCTATGTTTGTTACATCATTGCTTCTTCTGCTTCATGGTTTGAATGCTTTGTAAAAATGCTCTTATTTTAGTGGTTTCTGTGTTTTTCTGTTTTATTAAGGGATTTTAGTCTTTATTATGTTGGTTTGATATTGTAGCTAGGGCTCCTTTCTCTAGCGTTGCTGATCTTTTTCTTGCTTTCCCTTACTTGGGGATACACTACTTGTGTGTACTGTTTTTCATTTTAATATATTCTGATTACCGTTACAAAACGAATGGTAATTTTGTGAAACTTGCAATGCTCTTGTTCGTGGGTCTGTTTTGTTTCATAGAGGTTGGTATAATTTGATGCCAGCATGTTGGATATATTGTATATGCTTCTCTATGAAATTAGACATTTTGTCTATTCAAATCTCCGTCACATTCTCTTTTTTCTTATCCATGAAACTACTTTCGATTTTATACTTTCTGATCCTACTTATCAGAATAAAACATTTCCTCAATGATAATCATATCTTGTATGCAATATCTATATGCATTTTTATGCAAGAGAACATGATTCAGAGTGAAGGTGAATGGAATTGTGTTTTTGTTCAGAATCATTATGTTTACAAGGTCATGCCTCCATTAATGCAGTACAAGAAAGAAAATGTATTTTATTTCTTGTTCCTGTACCATATTAATATCCTTTTATCCTCAGTCAAGAGAGAGACTGGTGAAAGTATTGCGAGCAATGAACGCTGGTGATGCTGCTGATCAAGTTATACGGCAACTAGATAAAATCATGAGAAGCAATGAGCGTGCTTCACGGGATCAGCGAATGAGCAAGGTGATAATACTAAAAGAAGAGCAAATTCTTGTACTCAGCTCTAAGTGCCTTGACGTTTATTCATACCTCTGCAGTAATATTCCCTGCTCTTTTTCCAGGATGATCAGGTAGCAAATCAGTTGCATATTTCTGGGGATATGACTAAAAAAAGGTCAGCACCCTCGGAGAATGAAGATCATAATAATAGCTCCAATGCCAATTCTAAGAAGTTACGTTATGTACCTCATGACAACACAACTCCCAGTGTCATTGTAAATGATGTTGGGCAGGATTGTGAGAATGGGATATTCCCCAAGCCCCCTGCAATGGATGGGGACCTGACACCGGTTGAACAGATGATTGCTATGATTGGAGCTCTAATTGCGGAAGGAGAAAGAGGAGTCGAATCTCTTCAACTCCTTATAGACAACATGCATCCTGATCTTCTGGCTGATATTGTCATAACAAATATGAAGCACTTGCCAAAGGATTTGCCTCCTTCAGCTGAACATGACAACCTTCCTCAATACCGTTCTGTCGATGATGACTCATGTGACCCAGAACAGGGGGTTGTATCAAATGGTTCAGCAACTTCTGCACACAATTTGAACATTGCAGTTGAAGTTCCTGTATCTTCGTCAAATTTGACGAGTATACCGTTACTCGATATATCTTCCTCCTCTAATCTTTCTACAGACACAAAACGTGATCCGCGGAGGGTAAAGTTTACAATTTGTGACAGTTTATGTGAAATCAACCATTCTGGATTTTGATTTGTTAGACAATTGGTAACTGATTTTTTTTTCTTGATAAATGTTCTAGGATCCTCGTCGCCTGGATCCGAGACGGGTGGTGGTTCCTGCTGATGTGCCAACTACATCTGCCGTGGAAGAAAACATCAATTCCTTCCAATATCATGCAGTACATTCTGATGATGCTAAAAGGTCCAGTAGTCCGCCATCCCCGCTACTTATGCAATCTGGTTCTCAGAGTATTCCAGTACCCTTGAGATCCAAGACTGAACCTGACTCAAACATGTCAGTATTCACTATAACAGCAGATGCAATCCTGGAGTCTGAAGCCAAAGAATTTATCCCAGAAACAGATAATGCTTCGCTTCTTTCACCATCCTCAGTTCCAGTCAAGGACATTGTATGGCACGCACCAATAGATGTTAGAATGCTAGATGAAGCTTATTCCCCCTCATCTCAGGAAACAGACCAACATCCTTCAGATGTTTCCAATGCTGAGGCATCTGAGATTACGTCGTCAGATTTGCCAGCGGTTCCTCCATATACCGAATTAAGTGAAGATGCTCAAAGAACTGTGAGGATACAGCATTAGAACGAATAATTAATTTGTACCAGAGTTTGCAGAAGACGGAATGTAAGCAAACGCAAATGACATTGGTTGCTCGATTGTTTGGACAGGTAGGGTTTAGAACACCCTCAAACAATTTTCTCCAAATTAATATCATGTTTTCTTTTGGATGCTTAGCTTATGTTCTTTTTTATTATTGTCGAAAATTTATTTTTCAAGCGTGAATGCTGTGATTAGCCTATGTTGGTTTTCCATGTCCATGGCTTGGGACCTTTTGCATTTTGATAATCGTCGAAAATTGGTTTTGAAGCGGGAATGCTATGATTTAGTACTGCTGTAGTACTTGAACCATATGATTTTTGAGTTTGTCAATGCACCACTTGCTTATGTGCGGCCTGGACTACATGTCCATTTCTTTCATTTGAATCTCCAAAGACAACGATAATCTTTGAAACGATTGACCTCGCGTTTAGTTATAGATGTTGCTGCCCTTCATGAATTGTAGTTGGGCAAGTATAGTTGCAAAGCAGGAAGGACATGTTCCTTCTGTTTTCCAGTACAAAGAACGGAAATGGGCTAAAAACAGAACCTATATGGGTCGCAACTTAAGCATGTTGTGAAGCATAATGGTATACCTAGCTTTTGTAAGATTCTAATTTTTTTTCATTGTTCTCACTGTTTGTTCATATCCCTCTTCCTTCAGCTTATGGGTTCTGCCTTTATATTCCATTTTAGTTCTTCCAAATGGGTTCTTGCACTTGAAATTATAGAAAACAAACTTCACCTACCCACTGAAGTTAGGAAACCAAGTATCCACATCCATGGATTTATTGTAAGTGTGCTGATGTACAAGCTTGTCTAAGTATATATTGTCTGTTAGGACTGGAACTAGCCTGGCAAATCTGTTCTTCTGGATCACAAGATTCTTGGAAGTAGGGGCTTGAACTTCGATGTATTGAATGCTATGTAAACTAATGTAGGTTGTTTCAGGGAATGGCATTTCTGTTTCTATTTCGCCTTGTGTTGTTTGTTGATATGTTCCAGTGATTTTAGACCCGAATCAAGAAGTAACATTACCATCTGTATCGCACCCTTGCCTCTTTCTGTAATTGTTGGATTAGACTATTATGTATGTAGCTTGGAGAGGACGATGCAAAGATTGATTACCTGTGGTGTCTTGTGTGCCACTTTTCTCTAAGATGAGAACCATCACATTGAGCTTGAGGAAATTGATATCTATTTGTCTTTTCTTTAATTTTGCCTGTGTTATTTTCTGCTGGTATCAGCCCTTTCAGATTGTCTGCCTCTTTAATCATGCTCTCTCTTCTTTTAGCAACACCTGTAATGACGAAACGAGATGAAATTGTACTCGATGGTTTTTGCTTCCACTTTCAGTGATAATTTTTAGGGAACGTCATGAACTAAGATACATTTGCATGAGTATGAATTCAAGCAAGTTTTAGCTCTGACTCTTTTTTTATTATTTTTATGTATTGGTTGTACACTGTTCTTAAATGGGATGAAGAGCTCTTAGTGAACTGATCCATTTTTGGCATGTTTTTACTATACTGGTTGTGCCCCCCCTTCGAAGAATTCCGGAAGTTCCATTTATAGTCAAGTGAATGAACTTAGTTTGACATAGTGCTTCTTTACCTAGAACTATGTATCTGCCATCTTGAAGTTACAGCTCACTTTCTGGACCATTCGGAGGAACTTGAAAATAATACTTTGCGACTTTATTTTTAATTTGCACTGTAAAACACAACTCTGCACATTCTTGTGCTCACCCTTTCCATGACTACTACTGAATGTTCTTATTGTTTCCCTTTTGTAGACTAATCTCGATGATGTTGTTGGACTGGTGCGTAAGCATATTGTATCAGACTATGAACAGCAAAAGGTCGCTCTCTTCTCCCTGATGGAACCTTTTTTCCCCGTCAATTAAGCTGTTGCTTGTCTTTAGTTGAATCTAAGTTTAATACAAGTGCTCATGTGAACTCTGACAAGTCGGCCTGTCTGTGTGCCTTAACTGTCATTACTGCCTGCAAGGATTTCAAAATAGTTGACAGTCTGACCAGTATCATTTGTTTTCAATTATTTTTTAAAATTTCTTTAGGTGCTCTCGGCGAGGGGTATATGGACCTTGTGGTTGCGACTTTTTTGAAAATCGGTTTGTAGGAGCACAGATACACATAAATACAGGCATATACGTCATTCCTGATATGATCTATAAGTCAGTTTTTTTTTTTAAAATAATAAATAATTGAGGTAAAAGTAGCAAATAATAATACTACAATGTCAGTCCGGACTTTTGTTTGAACCAAGTAAATAGTATGTAATTCCTAATTTGAATGTAAGATCAAAAATTCATTATTGTCGACTAATGGCTGAATCATTTTCCATCACATTATAGTACTATTCCTTGACTTTCATTCACACCTAACCTAGGAAAGTGCAAATCGATTCGGATTATGATTTTGCTGGATTCACCGGGTGCTTAGTTCTGATTTCTATCCTTTGATGCGAGTTGAGAGTAGGAGAGCGGATCGTTTGCAACATGCAATTCTTGCTCGGTAATTCTACGCTTTCGCTTTCCTTGCTGACGATGATTTTGTGTTACAAGTTACCACTCCCTCCGTCACGTAGGACTTGGATGGTACGTCATCTGAGTAAAGTTTTACAAAATTCACTAAAATATAAATAAAAAGATTTCATTAAACTATGTTATAAGAAAAATGTATAAAATAACTTCTGATTTCGGGACAGACGGAGTAGTAGATTAGTTAATTTTGTTGGACATTAGAATGAACATAGGTAAAGAGTACGTGAGTGCTCAACACATTAAGCACTATACGAAAACCGCACTTTCATTTGTTAATGTACTCATTGTGGGACGCCAAACGTCACAGATGTGCATCCGCTCGTATCCATTAGAAAGGCGCTTAGAACCGTGTTTCAAGAAATCGTAACTGCAAGAATTGTACGAATCTTAATGGAAACCTTAGGGTCCTTGTCTAGAGGGAAGACACATCTTTATATCCTCTCCATTAAGCTATAACGATCTTCAGCTGGTGTAGCTCACTTTAGCTGACATTATT
>JAYMSG010000345.1:0-10569 GCA_036897925.1 Aragoa abietina | reverse complement strand
CGAGCTTCGGCTCGGCATGCACAAGTCTACGAGCTTCTGGCTCTAGACTTAGTAAGCTTCACTCGCTTACTTTTCTCACGCAAACTCTTCACTGAGTTGCGGCGTCTCTTGGCCAACTCTGAGCTGCTGCTCATTCTTCACTTCGGCAGACTTCTGTCATTGCCGTCAACGCTCGTGAGCTTCTCTTGTATTTCTTCTCCTTCTCTTTTCTTCGCCGCTTCACTCGGCAAGAGCTTCGGCTCTACTTTCTTCTTTGCTACGTCTCTTGTTGGTGCCTTCACTTTCTTTCTTCTCTCATTTTTCTTTCTCTCTTTTGTGCCTCTCTTTCTTCCTTTCTCTCTACCTCTCTCGGCCACACTTCTTTCTTTTCTTTCTCATTTTTCCTCTCTTGTTGGTGGCATTTCTCTATCTCTTTTTCTTATTCTTTTGGCCCCTTGGCCTTTTCTTTTCTCTCCTCTCGTTTTCTCCTCTTTTCTTCTCTTTCGCTCTTGCCTCTCTTGGTCCTTCATTGAGCAACCTCCTTGGCCTATTTATAGCCCTCCAAACCGACCTTGGGGCTTTGGTAGAGAGCTTCTAGTTGCTTCCATTATCTCTATCTCCATCCTTATCATTTCTTGTTCCTTAACCCTTTGCCAAGTGTGCTTCAACCTAGAAGCTTCCATTCCTTACTCCCTTTGTGTGTTGGCCTGCCATGACTTGGCTTTCTGCCAAGTGTGCTTGTTTTTCATCTCTTCTCTTGCCACCTTGCATGCCAATCCTAGCCATCCATTTGTTCATCCATGTGTGTGGTCATGATCTTGCCAACACAACTCCATCTAGAAGGCTTCATCCTAGCCATCCATTTGTGCTTTGTCTTGGATGGTCATGATCCTTGCCACCTTGCCTTTCATCTTGACCATCCATTTGTTCATGCAAGTGGATGGTCTTGATCATGCCAAGTGACCAAGCTTCAAACTTGCCAACACTTCACTCTAGGGTTTTCTTAACCCTAATCCCGTCCATGTCATTGCCGCCCCTTTTGTTGTTTCTTGAAGCTTCTTGGAGCTTCAAGCTCTTCCTAGAAGCTTGAGGAAGCTTCTAGCGTCTTGTGGATGTTTCCGGAGCTTTCTTTGGACTTCCGGATCCTTCTTCGACCTTCCGCAACTTTTTAGAACTTTCCACAATCTTCCGGATTCATGCGGAAGTTACCGGAACTTTCTTCGGGCTTCCGGATCAAGCTCCGAGTTTCTAGAACTTTCTAGAAACTTTTCGACTTATTTTAGGATTGAGTTTAAAATTTCCAACAGCACCGGAAGCAAAGAACGTGTCGACTTTACTTTTATGATTTAACGTAATTAACTTTCGATCCTATCACTCAGTCTGTGTTACTGTTACTTTTAAAACTTAAATCAAAAGTTTCAATAATATTTGTGGAACAGTATCGCGTTACTCGCCCCCGCCTGCATGAAGATTCTACGTTGAGATAGAATAAGAAAATAAATGAGGATCTAAAATGAGATTCTTCACATGCAGGGCAGGTTTTTCGTGTGGAAAGAATCCACAAAATCCAAAAGTACAAAAATAGAACCGACGACGCTATCATCCCAACAAAGGAAACATACCGTGCGCTGGTGACCTTCTATTTGGAGGCATAACAGTTTGAAGATTATATTCTCAAATTTATTCAAAGACATGGTTTGAGACTATATAAACCTAGTGATAAAGATATTCTCCAGTGTAAGAGAGAAGTGCTCCGACCTGATTAGGTTAGTCCGAAAGAGGTTTTCATAATTTTATATTATGTAGGAAAACGATTAGAAATTACGGAATCGGTGTTCAATTTGGAGTTTTATTGAAGGATTTCTGATTAGGATGCAAACGAAAAAGGGATAGCGCAAGGCGATTGAGCGAAAACACGTAATGCCCGACGGCCCAAGGCCCACGTATAGCATATTGGAACCCCACAACGTAGAAATTTCCAAGGTTTGAAGAATAGCGGAACACGTTCCGCTATTTCGAACGGGAACGCGTTCCGTGAAGGTTTCACCGTCCAGAAATTATTTTCCCCCCTTGGGGGACACGAAATTTTACCTTAATAAAGGGACAAGGGTTTTCATAAATTTCCAGCATGAAATGGCTAGGATTTATAATAGTTTCTAGAGTTTAGAAGGAAGCACGCGAAGTTTTCAAACTTCAAGTAGGAAGAGGCGTAGAAGAGATCGAGAAATCAAAATCCGGTCTTCAGAGGGGTTGAACTCTTTCGGTTATGTTATTAATCGTGACATCTAAACAAAGTATTTTTTTTGATTTCTTTAATTAGTCACAAGTAAGTAGCCGTAAGAATAGATTAGGAGTACACTGTGATTCCCTGAGTTTAATTTGACCTTGGAAGTGCTCGAGTACACGTATCTTCCACTTGCACCGTGTTTGCTTGATTCCGAAAATAGGTAGATGGAAGACTCACGCCAGATTTCATTTGTTTGGTGGAAATCAAGAAAAGAGTTGATCACTAGCTAAGCCAAAACGACAGCAACAACACTTAGACGTAAGTTGTGAAACTCGGACGTCTGTTTATGTAGAAGTCCCAATATATGGTCATGACAAGAGAAAAACGAAGAAGAAAATATGTCCTACTTACAAACTTATTTAGTAAAGAAATTACAAGAATTTTCGCCGTAGTGTAATCAAAGTAACGGATTAATGGACTTAGCCATACAAGTTTGAATGGGGTAACCTTGGACTAGGTACTACAAACAACGGTGAGTTTCTCCTCAAGATAATTCCAAATACCTCTGACATATCAAGCTTACTGCCCTCTGGTAAATTCCATTCGAATGAATGCACAAGCGATCCGAGAAGATGAACAAGCATTCTTTCAGCTAAGGCCACACCAGCACATACCCTTCTCCCTGACCCAAATGGCATATACTGGAAGTTACTGCCACTAAAATCAAACCTGGCCATGTCGACATCAAGAAATCGTTCGGGTTTAAATTTGGATGGTTCCTCCCAGTGTGAAGGATCTCTTTGGATGGCCCATACATTTATAAAGGTGGTTGTGTTTTTGGGGATGGTGTATCCCCCGATAATGGACGATTGACTTGGAGACCTTGGAACTAAAAGGGGTGTTGCAGGGTGCAAGCGCGCAGTTTCCTTGAGAACGGCCCTCAGGTAGTGCAGTTTGGGCATATGGTACTCTTCGACCACGTTATCAATACCCACCACATCGGATAACTCCTTTTGAACCTTTGCCATGACCTCTTGGTTATTCATAAGCTCGGCCATCGCCCACTCTATTGTTGTTGACGTAGTGTCCGTTCCTGCTGCCACGATTTCCTGCACGAGAAAAAAAGAAATTAAAAATTAGAAACACTTATATGGAGTGATTAAAAAGACACATAATTACAAAGAAATAAAGAATTAGAAACATATGCATGGAGCAATTACCAGCAACATGGCCTTAATTTGTTCTTGGGTAATTGACATCTGATCCGAACCTTGATATTTCTCCTGCAACTCTAAAAGCATATACAGGAAAGGCATCCTTTGATCACCCTCACGATCACGAACTCCTCCCGACAGTCTTTCTAACTTGCATTGATCGATAACTTTGCCGAAAATGGTGTCTAGGTACCGTACATGACCCTCCATTTGCTTCTTAACTCCTTGTATGTCAAACGCTGCTAGAACTGGAAAGAAATCAGAAATATTTGCTTTTCCGGTTAAATTCACCACGTCTTGAATCCCTCTTCTGAACTCCGATCTAAATATTTCGCCATCTTCCCCGCCGACTACGCCGCCCCACAACAAGTTGGTCATAACATTAAGTCCTGTGAGAAATATTAGTTTCCCAATTTCGACTGGTTGTCCAGCTTTGCGGTGAACGTGGCTTATGGCCTTTCTCACCTCATCCCTCCGAAGATTGTAGGACGCCTCGAGGCTGGTTTTGCTCAAAATCTCTTGCACCAGTGTCTTCCGGAGTAAGCGCCAAGTGGAATTCAAAGGTGACCAGACAATGTCGTTTCCGCCATGACTTGCGATCTGTCATAATTGTGAATTGACAAATATCCATAAGCAAAACAAATACCCTTGAAACTAATTTCTTTCACAGGCGAAAGGGTATTCTCTTACAAAGCGTTATTGGTAAAGCGTATTGTAGGCACCTGCGCGCACGTGGCAAGGTTTTTGTTTTCATGGAGGGGTTTCTCATGTGTAAAAACTCTCTAAGTTTTCTGTTTTGCTCTCGCTCAAGTACAAAATACCCGGTATGTATCTTTACACTCACATGTATTCATATAATGTACAGTTTGTTGTAAATAACGATTATATGTGTACGTACCGTTGCAGCAATAGAGACGTCACGGTTGGCAAAAATGGCGTCTTCATCACGGACCACCTCTTTGGCGAGAGACGGTGAGCCAATGACGATGCAAAGTTTGTTCCCAAGGCGTAACCTGTAGACAGGTCCGTATGTTTGGGCCAGCTGAGTAAACTGGCGGTGCAAGTCTCGGCCGAGAAACGGAATGTACCCTATCACCGGAAAACCCCATGGACCCGGTGGCAATTTGGCAGTGCACATCTTCTTCCGACGACTCAAGCTCCAAATGGACACAACGAGGATCCAGATCACGGAGATAGTAGCCCCGATGAAAAGCTCCTCCATTTTTCTCGTAAGATCTTTTTATTCACTTTTTGCTGTTTGTTTATTCTTCTCACTGCAATTATAAGTTTTCGCAAGCTGTGTTTGTATTTATATACTGGAAAAAATTAATTGTTTTCCTGTCCCACGTCCAGTCTATAAATTATGCCAACTTACAAAAAACAAAACATGACAAGAAGAAACATAACCAGTCAGCAAAAACGGCCGACTGCCATTCAACAATATATTCTGTCACTCTTGACTCCCATTCAGCAGCCTTAGCAGCTGCATGAAGCTGTTACCAAATTCCTCTTGATCGAATAGTTATCCAGGTTTGTGATTTTATTATTATTTGCGGCAGAAAAAACTGAACATCCATATGGGACGAGCTATGTGTTGAGAAGGACGAAGAAAAATTTCGTCACTAAGACGGTGGCAATTTAGTAATTACACAAAGTTCTTTCTTCCGTTTATCTTTCTCGGTTTCTTCTTTTGATTCTAAGACCGACAAAATGATTTCTCTCAACGAGATAGTGGCGATAAGCCCTAGTAATCAAATTGAGTCCATCAAGCCTCGTCTGTGAAGATTATTCTTTCTCATACCTCTTCATTCCGCATCTCTATACGGTGTGTTTTATGTATTGGATTGATCACTGGTGCGGAAAAATTGAAGCAGTGCTCCGTTGGCACACACATTTATTTAATCTTTTCTTTTCCTTTGATCAATTAGGCTACAATTTCTTTACTTTGTAGTTCCAAACATTTCAAGCCTATTGAATGATTTAGTAGTTTGGTGATTTTGCATGAAAAGGTAAATACTACGGTAAAAACCTAATTGGATCAGGATCTCGGTAAATCCCGCACGTATGTATTTGTAAACTTAGCGAATCGCAGTATTAGGTGTAAAGTTAAGCCATTTAAACTTGAAAAGTGGGTTGATGATTAAAGTTTAAACACGACTATCTCCCTGGGGGTCGGCATTTTAAGTTTCGGTTCATCAACTTCGCCTAATGGTTTTGTTCTTGATTATAAGGTTTTAGTTTTGCGGTTGTAGGGTGCATTGAATGCTTAGTCGGGGCTTAGCGCATACGACTGGGGGACTAGGGCTAGACCCTATGCTGTAATGAATTGCGTGACACCCCGAGGTTCAGAGATTATTTTCCCACGTGTTTTATCATTGTAAGCTCGGTGTTCAGTTTCATGTTTAATTAGGCCTGAGTTATTTTGTTTTAATAATATTTTTTCTTCATTTATTATTTATACCATCTTTTTTTCCAGCTTTTATCCGGTGGAATTTTTTCGTATGAAAGTGGCTTCTTTTTAAGGCCTGGCCGAAGCAGACTATAAATTCTCAAAAAAAAGAAGAAGAAGAAGGAAGCGGAGTATAAACGTTGCAGTAGTTTGTGAGATGAATGAAATGAGAATTTACCATACAACGATTCATTTCATCGATTAAGTCCACCCATAAAGGAGTATGTAAAGAGCATCGATTAAGTCCACCCATAAAGGAGTATGTAAAGAGCAAAGTTTCCTTGTGCTATCACTAACTACATGTTTTCAGTTGAAAGCTTAACAAATTGAACATAAAACATAGCGCCGTGACGTATTGAAAAGAATAAAAGAAATATAGTAAACAATTGTCCAGAAAATAGAATAAAATGAGCAAAAAGAAAATTAAAATAGTCCTAACAGGGTAAAGAGCTCTAGCACATTAGCTGAAACCGTTGCACGACGTGAGGTTCTTTGTGTTTAACTTGGGAGCGAAAAATTGATAAATAAGAGCTCATAGTGAGGTTTTTCTGATATATCTCACTATGAGATAGTCTCACACATGTTTCTATCTTAAGGTTTTGATCATTTAAATTCGTTAACGCAAATATATGAAGTATATTACGTGTTTTAAAATATGTAAAAGTTTCAGTTTTACTATATATTAATACTACAGAATTATAAATATTGTTGTGTCACCATGCTAGACTCTAGTACATTGAAAGGGAAATAAGCGCAGCCAAAAGAAAAACAAATACAAAGCAGATCTATGCATCAATGTATGTTCCTTCGACGAAAAAGCTCTCTGCAACTTTAAATATTTTATTGTGAACTGATGAAGGAAACTGATGCCCATCAATTAGCAAATTCGCTGCGTACGCCAATCAAGTCAAACCCGTTAACTAAAGAAAAAAATTACCCAGCCACCTTTTGATACCGAGCCAGCCACCTTTTAATACCTGACCAGAGACCATACTGGTGCAAAAGAACAAGATACTAAGTACTTCTCGTGCAACATGGAAAGATGATCATGATGAAGCTTCCTGCTGGTATGGTATCCTCAACAACGTCAATCCCTATATACTATAAATATTAGTGGTACCCGGTTTATCTTTTCATCATCATCGACTTCATTTCCTCACTGCACCTAGGCTTGCTAGTATACACCTGATCCTTTAATTAATCTATATCATCATATTTCTCTCTTATTACTTTTAGTTAATATGGCCGCCGCAAGTCTCGTTCATACCAGTATTGAAATTATTCGCCCTGCAGCCAATTTCTCACCCAGCTTATGGGGTGATCAATTCATCAGTTGCAACTCTCATGATGATTCTCAGGTACTCATCCGCCTTCCCATTTTTAATTTCTCTTTTTCTATCCGTTTATCGTTTTCTTTTCTATTGCGGATTAATGGTAACCACCAGTATTTCGAAAGTTGTCAAGACATCAGAGATTTCGACATCAGCTAATCAACTGTTGCAAATTTTGTAATAGCAGCTGGCAGAAAAAGACTCCAAGGAAATTGAGGCATTGAAGGAACACGTGAAGAGTATGCTGGCGGCACCCGGGTGTAAGATGGTGGATATGATGAATCTAATCGACACGCTCGAGCGTCTAGGCATCTCGTATCATTTCGATAATGAGATTGACGATAAACTCGAACAATTTTTCAATCTGAACACAAATTATGAAGATGAATTATATGATTTGCACAATGTCTCTCTTCATTTCCGAATATTCAGGCAACACGGCCACCGGATGTCCTGCGGTACGTACCAAGTTTTCCTTATAGAACTTAATCAATAAGAAATAATTTACTGGTTCCAAACAAGAAAGTAATTTATTCATTCAAGCATTTATATTATTCGTCAATAAGAAATAAATAATTAATTTGTTTTTATGTATTTATTATGTAGACATTTTTAACAAATTCACGGATGACAACGGAAAGTTCCACGATGCACTCAAGAGTGAGGCGAAGGGTTTGCTCAGCTTGTATGAAGCAACACATTTGAGAGTACATGGAGAAAGTATACTAGAGGATGCTCTTGCATTTGCTACCACCAATCTCAAGTCTATGGTATCTGCGGCTGATCTCCAGTCGCCTCTCAAGGAACAAATTCAGCATGCCCTCGTGCAGCCTTTGCGGACCGGGTATCCGAGAATCGAATCACACAACTTCATCTCCTTTTATGAATTAGAAGATGATGAATCTAAAAACAATACCCTGTTAAATTTCGCAAAATTGGACTATAACCTATTACAGATGCTTCACAAAGAGGAGCTGCATCAACTCTCCAAATGGTGGAAAGAATTGGATATTGTGTCTAGCCTGTCCTATGCAAGAGATAGATTGGTTGAGTGTTTCTTTTGGTCTACCGGAGTGTACCATGAACCTAAGCATTCTCGTGCACGAGTCATGCTTACGAAGACCATCGTCATGATCTCCTTGATTGATGACACGTACGATAGTTACGGTACAATTGAAGAGCTACGTATTCTGACAGAGGCAATTGAGAGGTAAGACACGGGGACTGGTAATTATGATCAAATTTACAAACTGCATGCAATAAAAAGGGGGGGAAATGACATACTACATGAGCATATAGGAATGTCCTATCACTAATTCAACTTTTTGTATGTTCTAGTTGGGATATTTCCAAGGTTGATGGTCTCCCAGAATATATGAGACCGTTATACAGAGCCACTTTGAAACTCTACGAGCAATTTTACGAAGAGTTAGCAAATGAAGGAAGGTCAAATGCCGTGCACTATGCAATACAAGGAGTATGAACTTTTGACCCGTCCTTGCCTAAATAGACTATACTCCTGATTTGCTTTTCTTTGTCTTTTCTCGTTTCCCTAACCTAATTCGATGATGTTATGCAGCTGAAGGAACTGGTGCGGAGCTACTATGTTGAATCCAAATGGTTCATTGAAGGATATTTGCCTTCATTTAGCGAGTACATGGAAACTGCCCTCATCACCTGCACCTACGTCTACCTTACCACGACATCTCTACTAGGAATGGAATCCGTCACCATGGAACAATTCGATTGGTTAAGTAACAAGCCCAAAACGCTTATTGCAAGCTTGATAATCTGCAGAACCATTGATGATGTAGCTACATACGAGGTACGGAAAGTTTAAAGTGTATATGATGATCGATCACATGAGTTTCATTGTTCCTTTTCTTTATGTTTTTCGAGTAGAAATTAGAATCAAGGGTGCTACCTTTGAGGATTTTATAAACAGTCCCCACTGAAAACTCTATGCTTGTATGTATTTATGTATGCTCTTTAACTTTCTTTATGGTACATCGCAATTGATCTAATTTAATCATTTAACCTGCTGTAGGTTGAGAAGGAAAGAGGTCAAATTGCCACGGGCATTGAGTGCTATATGAACGAAAATTGTGTGACAAAGGAGGAAGCAGTGAATAAGTTTACTGAATTGGCCTCAGACGCATGGAAAGATATTAACGAGGGACACCTGAGACCATTTCCCTGCTCAAAAGATGTGCTAATGAATATCATGAATCTTGCACGCCTACTAGATATCACTTACAAGAACTTTGAAGATGGTTATACTCACCCAGAGAAAACTCTCAAACATCATATCATCAGATTGTTCGTTGATCCTATGGAGATTAATTAGAAGCCAGAGGATGATGGATGTCACCGGAAACTCCATTAGTCGTGGCTTTGTATGGTTCTTGATGTGTCCCCTCGACAACAAAAGAAAAAATGTTCATGCCTTTATTTTTCGATTCTTAACATGTCTATATGGAGGTGTTGAGGTCCTCTGTTGTAAACAATAAATCATTTTAGTGCAAGTGCAACATAATTCTTTTCTACACAAAACAAAAGAGTGGGCAGAATAGAAGAAAGATGGTAGAAAAGAGCATAATTCTTGGCCACAGCAAACATGGGCCGAATGTTGGCTTCTTGGTCTTCTTCGTGAACAAACATGGATTTCGTATTGGTGGTTTGCTCATAGTACCCAAAAACAGTCTCTGTTGCGTAAAATACCTTGCACCTGTTGGGGGGATTTAAAAAAATTTCGCCAGCTCTGATATCAATTGTTAGGAGCTATTTCTATAGCTCTGATGCCGCTGTTGGAATTGATGCTGCATATTCCGTCCCAAGATCAGTCTATAAAATTTTTCGCCTTTTTAATTTCTTTAGCGCAGCGGACTCGCTTCTGCATGGTGGTGGGAACTATTCTTCTTTTATTATATTTGAAGAGAGGCGTTACATCTTTTCTTCTCTTAGGCACTTGACAGCTATTGTTATAACTTTACAACAAGAGACTCTTTCTCGCACATTTACAAGAGGCTCACTACTTTTTCTTCTTGAGAGACTCTGGCCATTGCTCGAGCTTCGGCTCGGCATTCACAAGTCTACGAGCTTCTTGCTCTAGACTTAGTAAGCTTCACTCGCTTACTTCTCTAACACAAACTCCTCTTGAGTTGCGGCGTCTCTCGGCCAACCCATGAGCTGCTGCTCATTCTTCTTCTTCTTCCGGTAAGCTTCTGCTTTACCGTCAACGCTCGTGATCACCTCTTGTTCTTCTTCATTCTCGGTAGACTTCTGTCATTGTCTACCGACACTTTTCTTCGCAAGAGCTTTGGCTCTTCTTTTCTTCTTTTCTTCGTCTCTTGTTTAGTGCCCTCACTT
>JAYMSG010000344.1:0-10583 GCA_036897925.1 Aragoa abietina | reverse complement strand
GGACCTCCACGTCCCCGTGCTTCCTTGATGACAAGGCTTCATAAGTCAATAAGGTTTATCTCATGAGACGCCTCACTAATTTAAAGATGGCGGAAGGTACTGCTGTCGCCGAGCACCTTAATGAGTTCAACATGATTATTATCATTTGACCTTAATTGAAATAAGGTTTGATGACGAGATTCAAGCCTTGATCTTGCTATCTTCTTTGCCTGAAAGTTGAAGTAGCACTATTACTATGGTTAGTGTGTCTTCTGGAAAGGTGAATCTAAAGTTTTTTGAAGTTAGAGATTTTATCATTAGTGACGACATTCGCATAAGAGAATCAGGTTTAGCTTCAGAAAATAGAGGCAGATTTGAGTTGAAGTCAAAATCAAATTGTAGTCAGTCTAAGTCGGAAGGTAAATGAAAGTCTAGGAAAGATTTAAGCTCGGTTAAGTGTTATAAATATAATGAGTATGGTCACTACAAAAGTCATTGAAAGCAACCGATAGAGGAGAATGGTTGTGTGAACACGACTAGTGAAATGATTACAGATGCGTTGGTCTTGAGTGTTTGTAGTCCTATGGAGTTTTGGTTTTTGAATTATGGAGTTTTGTTTCATTGTTGTAGTTGTGTGGAATTTATAGAATGATATACTTCTGGTGACTATGGTGTGGTTTATCTTGTGAATGATGAGCCTTTAAATATCACAGGGAAGGGTGATGTTCATATCAAATCATCAAATGGAACAATATTAAAGTTGCATGATGTGCTGCATACATATATGGGTTGAAGAGAAACTTGTTATCCATTGGGCAATTTGATGATGAGGGTTATGTGGTGACATTTGGTTGCAGTAATTGGAGGATTACCGAGGGAGCTATGGTGGTGGCTTACGGTAATAAGGAGGGTAATTTCATAGCATGTGAAATTCAACAACTCTTTGGTACAATTTCCAAACAGTCTCCTCATGGGTATGACTGCGTACATCTTACCCTCCCCATACCCTGCCTACAGGCGGAAATTGGGTATGTTTGGTTTGGTACAATTTCCCATAAATAGTTATGTCATGCTTATGTGAATTCGTAGAAGGTATCTTCTCAATTAATCTTTAAAAGGCCAATTACATCCAAGTACAAAAGGGTGATGTGCATTTTAAAACATTCCAACCAAAACTTCACATTTCAATTTTGTTTTAAGGACTCAAATAGTCTCCTCACATTCTTCAAAATTTGATTCCCCCCCTCCCCATTTTCACCATAATATTCACCTTCCAATATCTACAATTCAAGATCCACATCACATTTTTTTAGGCAGGTCAATGAGTGAAAATTCTTGAAATTGCTTGAAACAATGGATGATTGGGATCCTGGGGGTATCAGTTGTGATTTTTGAAGTATTGGTTGAGTTTTTCATAGTATTGGTTGGATTTTTCTGGGAGCGCGTGAGTATACTGGGAAAAATTGTAAAACGAGCGAGAGTCATTGAATTGTTCGATTGAGAGTATGGGTTGAACTTTTTAGGGTATGGGTTGTATTTTTAAAGTATCGGTTGAATCTTTTGGTATTAGTTGGACTCTATTTTATGTATCGGTTGGAGATTTTACAATATTGGTTTATCTTTTTAAGGTATCAAAATGGACTTTCTCTATGGTATCGGTTGAATTTTTTGCAGCATCGAATTGAGTTTTTAGAGTTTGGATTGGAATTTTTAGTATGTGTTTTTTTTTCTTGTTGTATATGCTGGAATTTTCTATAATATTGATTGGGATCGTTACATCATTAACTGGGAGTGTGAAAGTATTGGTTGATATCCGTGAGACTATATTGAAAGAACATGCCCAGCTTACTTATTAGAATGTAAGGACATATTTTAATCAGACTGTTTTGAAATGCACATCACCTTTTTAAACTTGAATGTAATTGATCCATCTTTAAAATCTAGTGATGTAGTTTTAGTACAATCTTTCAATACTATAGTACGTCGTGTTAATAGAATTGTTTTTGTTGAAAATAATAACAATTTTTTACTTGCTAAAACAAAGTTTGAATATTAGAGAGCAACAATTGCATTGTAATTTTTCATGCAAATATTGATGAGGTATTACGATAGATTTCGCAAACTCTGAAAGACTTTACTTGAACGAACTAATTTCATCTAATTGTTTTACAAGAGAGATATATTTGTATTCGGTGGTTGAGAGTTCAGGATTCTCCACTCTCACCAGGACCTTCCCCATCGTCATCTCCAGGAGGTGGGGGATGTCGCATAGTCTTTTGGTCGAGGCATAGCATGATGACTCCTACATTTTGCAGTGCACACACAAGTTCCACGGATGCATTCACCGCCCATGAAGCCTTCTTTGGCCTTACATATTGTTCTGCAGTTATGTGCATGGTAACTAAAGAAGCATATACCACGAGCTTTCGCACTCGTTGAGTGGCATGTTCTCCCTTCAATTTGCATCATCATAAATTCATCTATACATTTATTAATCTGTTAGTGGTGTGTGAAAGAGATATAGAAATATCACAGTTTAACAATAGAAAGAAACATAACACGATTGAGTGTAGGTCATTTATATTTCAGATTGAAAGCAGGCATAATAAGATCTTATGCTTGTAGGATTGATTCAGCTGTGGAATACGTTTGATTAGATGGAACTTACGAGTCACGAGTAGTAGGAGTAACACAACTAGCCCAAAAGACTTCTACAATTGCAGCTACAAGATCGAAGACCATATATTTCACAAGAGATGATTTCTCAAGACATGATATATATATATATATATATAAAGTTAGCATGCTTTTAAGTATCATCCAAGGATAAAGACGATGATAGTGAATAAAAAAACCTACACCAAGAAATTGAGGCAAAATTTATTTAATGAAATTTCCCAATGGTAAGGTTCTAATATTGGATTCGTGTGGTTATGGGTTTCTCCCGTTTAACCACCTATGAAATTCAGTCAATTCAGTTAAGCTTTTATCGGATAAAAGGAATAGGACCCTGTTACATATTCCACATCGCTTGTGAATAAGTTTGAGAATTAGTACATTAGTTGGATAACCTTATCACCTTAATAAAGCCTTTAAAGTATTATTGGCCCAACTCGAATATGGTACCAGAGCAGATTCAAGTCGATCGTGGGTGCTCCCATTCCAGAGGCCAGTGAGCCCAGAGGCCAATGAGTCCAGATACATTTATAATTTCACATGTAGAGCCGACTAATTGCGACCTACTCATGAGGGGGTATTTTAGATATCTCACATATCATTTTATTAAGTTCGGAAATTAAATAACATTATCGCATTAACAAGACATTTTAAGGTATTATTAACTCAACTCAAATAGACCCAAATTAAGAAAAATAATATAAAATCCTTCACTTATGAACACGAATGGTAAATTATACCGAGAGGCGTATAAATTATAAATCCACTTATTCACAATTTATATTTGTGTCGTGTGTATAAATTGAAACATGTTTTTCTTATTACAATGATAGCAATTTTATAAATATATCCTCATTAAAATAGTAATCCCCCGAAAAACAATAAACACATATCCAAATGCATCGTACTCAAAAAATAAACACAAAAAAAAGAAATACTTATAAATAAAAATAAACGGGTGCAGTTTTTCATTATCCCCCGAAAAAATTACATCCCCATACTCTACTAGACGATCGTATTTAAAATAAGTCTCTCTTAATCAAATAATAACATAAAAATTCAAAACGTGTTAAAAAGTGTTACCAAAATGACTTTTTGTGATAATTTTATTTATTTTTTAGACACCTTTTGAATTTATATTACTACAGTATAACCTTTATAAATTAATAATGTTGGGACTGTGAAATTTTATAATTTAATCCATATATCAAATTATGTATAAATTAATATTCTATTAATTTATATAGTTATTCATTGATTGTATTTCAATTTTGACTTTTTGTTATTCTCCGAAAAGGAAAATTAATGCCTTTCTGATTGTATTTGGAAGGAAGCATTCTCCACTCGTGATATCACAGTTAAGCTTGCTACGAGTAGTCGCTGCATTTAATATGTGCTATTCCGATCGAGATATGATGTCTCTTGTTAATTTACGATTTCTCGAGTTTAAAATAGATGTAGTAAAGCTAGGCCGGTTTTCTTCAGTATCCATACTATCGAATCTAGAGACCTTAAATCTCAATAACATCTCAAACATCTCAGTCTCTGTCACGCTACCAATTGAAATTTGGAAATTGCGAGACATTAAGCATATCGTTGCCTCTGGTCCGTGGATCATATTTCCGGATCCTCCTGTTGCTACTGATTTTGTGCTTGAGAATCTGCAGACACTCAAAGGAGTGATAATTTCTTGTAAGGTGCTCGTTGGGATTCCAAATGTTTAGAGACTGGCGATCAAGTATGAGCATCATAGCCACTCGAAATTGCCACGAGCTTGCTTTGGTATTTATTTTCGTAAAACACTTTGTCAACCGTCACCGTCTTGCCCTTTTAACCTGGTTCATTGTGGCAAACTTGAAACACTTGATCTTACTGGATCTTATTATTTGAAGACCAATGAGTTTCCTAGCTACCTCAGAAAGTTGACGTTATGTGATACAGAAATCCCCGTGGGAACGGATGACAATTGTGGGTTCATTGCCAAATCTCGAATTTCTCAAACTAGGATTTAATGCTTCCAAGGGCACCGAGTGGAACGCAATGGGAGGGGAATTTCAGAGCTTGACACACCAGTCAATGGATTTAATGAATATGTTCGAATCTCTAGTGACCTTGACGACAGAGGGTTGTTCTCATTTCCCTCGCCTCCAGCATTTAAGTCTAGTGAGTGCTCTTTCTTTGGAGGGAATTCCGGAAGTTTTCGCAGAGCAGGAGATGCTTATATCAATCAAGTTGAAGGATTGCTCTAAATCCGCTATCATATCAGCACGTTGAATACTGGAAGAACAACAGAGTATGGGCAACAATGACCTCATAGTTGATGTTGTCCATCGTTCTCCAAGCCTGTATGAAACGCTGGAGGTGGAGCTGGCGGGCATGCCACAAAACGATAATTTTCATTTTCGATATGTCTAAAGCAAGTTATCATTACTTTTTCTACTCATTACTACTCCCCCGGTCTTAGAAAACTTGACGCACTTTGAGTTTTTTGATTCGCCTGATCACATATTACTTTTAAATTATATTAATAAAAAATTTAAAAAAATATATATAATTTGTATGATTTGTAGTCTTTTATAATATAATTTTTTAAATATTTAATTTGAAAGAAATTTGTAATAAAAGATAACGCAAATAAATCAAAATATTTTAGGTTTTTATTTATTTTCTTTTTTTTTGGACGAGGTAGTAGCATACGCTAATACTAGCCTTTCTGGAGAATCAGATTTTAAAAATTGTTCCTTTTTTATTAATATTTACAGACTTAAATTGACAGGCTTGCTACGATTGGGACGAACAATTGGGAAGAAAAGCGGGGGACACATACAGTACATGCTTACTATGAAAATCTCAAGGTTCAATATAGAAGGAACAGAGCATTCGTTGCCTCACTGCTCATCTCAATCTGGGGTGACAGAGATCGGAGATTTGGGCAAACGAGACCAAGAGAGAAACCAGGGCTTTTATGGTGCAACACCTATCCCCAATAATTGTGGTTTTGGATTTCATTGTTTGATATTTATTATTTTTCGGTAGCCATATACGTGACGACTATGCATGTGGAAATCTACTTGCCACCGTTGCTTATATATATATATAGAAGGATGATAGAATAATAAGAAAATACAATATTTAGAATTGTGGCGTGACTTATTTACTAATAAAGTTTCATGGGATGTTTTATTTATAGGTCAGCTTCGTAACGACCTCCGTACATATCGTTATTAGAACAATGACTATGCCATTTTTAGTTATGAAATTGAATCTGAACCCTTCATCTCTATACGAATTGATTATAATCATATGAAGGAGTACGATTACTTAAAATAAATAATTCTATTAATTTAAATTCTCACGATTTATGAACTTACATTTTTAACCTCCTAAATTTAAAATTACAAAAATTAATTAATACTAATTTCATATTTTATATATTTAGTAAATGACAATCTTGCCCACAACTTGATCGTCCATTTCAATAATTATACATTTCATAACTCCATCCATTTAGATCCGCGAGGAAGGTGCTCAAGAAATCAGCTGAGTAAGTCATTGAAGATGAGATGGCACAAAACTACAACAAAAATAAAAGAAGTCAAAACACTGTAGATTGCCTAATTTTGTTCCCATCGATAGGGTTCAGGGTTTTTCTACTAACCGCATGGAAGTGTCTGTGTAAGGCTTTATTAGATCGAGACATACCATGGGTGCCCCTCTGATCGCTACGCACATATCCTCATATTACAGTGAATGAATGCGTACCGAGATTCGAGGGAGGTGTATTAGTGGTAACGCCCCTATGATTTAACTTACACTAATAGGATTTTAACGACATATTGATTTGGGCAAAATCTTAAAAAAGTCAACATATTATGGAGAGTTCAAACAATTCCTATTAAAAAAGAAAATATATTCTCCAAAAACATTATTTATTTACAACAAACTATCAGATATTCGGTACAAAATATCGGGTATTCAGTGCATAACATCACTTTAGTATAAAAATATGGTAAATCTTCGACCCGGTCGGATCAAACCCCACCCGAATGGTCGGGCTTGACCTGCGAATAACGATAATAGAGCTCGTTAAGCAAACATCAGGTGTTCAACACATAATATTGGGTGTTTAGTTTAAATCATTTTTTTATTTTTACGTTAAACGCTTGATATATTTTTAGAAATAAACGATGTTTTGAAATAATTTTTAGATTTATCATCAATAAAATGTTTTATACAAACCATTATATGTCTAGTGCAAAACATAGTAGGGTCATTACAAAGCATTGTATGGTTAGTATAAAATATCGGGTGTTAATACATGCTCAATTTTAATGTTTTATGTTGAGTAGTTGATGTTTGAAAGGGATTTATTGATGTTTTAAACTATATTAAACTTTTAAAATTTCACATAACCCATTTAGTATTTCTAAATTCTCAAATTCATCCATCCTCTCCTCCAGCTATCACAACCATCACCAAAAACCTACCACAACCAAAAAACTGCTGACCGCCACAAACTCACCGACCATCACTATCATCCATTACCAAAACCGCATCAAGAATACTCCAAATTCGCCATGGACCTTATCTACGGGGAGTTGCAGATCTGGTTTCCAGCTCTGCAAACTCGTCCATGACGGATGAGTACGTGTGTTGAGTGTTATCAGTCAGCAACTCGCTATTCTAATTAACCAAAATAAAGGAATTGAGCTAAAATGAACTTGATCGTTAATTTTTGAAGAGGATAAACAACTTCCGAAATATTTTACTCGTGTTATTGCAAGCAGTTGTTTAAGGTGACTATTGTTTAAAATGCCTATTTTGATGACACGTTACGATCATCTCGTTCATGATTGTTCTATTCATCATTAATGTCCAGTACCGATGGAATAATTTCTACCACATTATTTTCATTAGAATAGATTAAAAGATATTCAACGTCTATCAAATTTCTTTAGTGTAAATTAGAGATGATATAATTAAATCTTAAAATATCTCTCTAAAATAATAAAAATTTATTTATCGATAAGTGAATAGATTATTTATTTATTAATAAATGAATAATCTCGTTAAATGAATAATTTTTTCTGATTTCAATAGTATTTCTTTTTCGAGGTTTTACTTGTGGATCTGGTCAAAAAATTCCCTAAAATCAAGGGGAACTTTAATTTATGAAATACATTATTCATGAGCATTGTCGCCATTCTTGTTATTGCACGACATTTACGACCTCACGAAAAGACTTACCAGCAGTCTGATCGCGCGATAACTTGCTCAAACATAATCTCATATGTCGGAAAAGGGTTCAATCCGAAGAACGGATCCATCCATTTACGCCCTCTAGCCGTCGTCCCATGAAACATGCCCTCCTTTACATCGATGCCACATGCATGATCTCATCACTTATTTTGGCGAATAATGAGGAGAACCGAAGCAGATAAGGATCTAGGCACGTGGTTCCCTCGGGGAAAATGACCAAGCTTTTCCTTTCGTTTAAAATGTCATCAATTACTCTACCATCCTTTTCGCGGTGCCCAGTCAGCCTCCATGTCTTTATTGGAGACGTGAACTCGCTTAAACTCGAAAGCGAGTATGTGATGGTTGATGTCATGTGTCCTACACAAGCTGAGACATAGACAGGGTTGAGCAGTGTTCGATGATTACATACAAACACAATCCCTCGTCCACAAGAAGTTTTCACGTTACTTTGTATAGTGCCTTTTACTATGACAGGACAACCTATTAATCGTAGAAAGTAGTAGGATAGCCATACAGGGAGCATGGATATAACCAAACTTCGCATAACCCTCAAAGGAATGGCGATAGGTAACCAACAATTATTAATGAGTTAATTGGCGAAGGCTTTTGGACTAGACGACCATCATGGAAGATTATGGGCTTTGGCAACGACCTGCCTCACCGCCCTCACTCGTTGGCCGGAAGGAAGAACGTACGTCTCCTGCACTTAAGCAACACGATATTATCGAAATATCATACATGACTTTGAATATTAATTCTAAAATTGGAAATTTGATTCTGATTCCGCAAAATACGGTGTTTGCAAAACCAGCTTCTGACATCTTTTAGCTTAAAAAAAAAGCAGAAAAAGCTGATTCTGATTCTCATAAATGAGAAACGTTCTCAAACAGGAACATTTCTCTCGGTTTCTTTAGAGGAATAATAGTTAAAATTTTGAAGACGCACAACAAGTAAATAAATTCAAAACCTTGCACAACATCATGAATCGAAAACCAAATACACCCCTATATACTCCTTTAAGAACGGCTCCACCATTATCCTAGGATTAGACGTCGGCACGCATTTTCCCTATGATGTTCAATTCCATGGTGTGAATAGAATTCAGGCATGGAGAATTCTCCTCCCTAATATTATATAACAACCTTAATATTGATATTGAACTGAGTTTCAACATAGATAATGAAATCTTGAAGGCTTTTTTTGGCTTTGTGTTTGGAATGAAGTAAATGAGTCCATGTGAATCTACTGTGATCTTCAACAATGGTAAGAAAATACTTGTGGCCTTTGTGTGTTTGGACATGTAATGGACCCCAAATGTCTACATGAATCAGGTCAAAACAGGTTTATGTTCTCTTTGGACTGTCTGGAAAAGGTAGTATATGATGTTTTTCAAATTGAAAAATCTCACAAGATAATGAAGAACAATCAGAATATGGAATGTCTTTATTCATCTTGTGCAAAATGTCCATTCTTGATACAGAGGGATGACCTAGTGTATAATGCCACAAAGACAAATTTTCTGGCATATCAGTGCAAGCTGGAAAAGAAAAAATGTGAGCAGGTGTTTTGGGTGCTTGTGGTGTCTGAGTGGAAAGGTAGAAAAGTCCATGCACATGATCAGTTGTCCCAATCACTCTGCAAGTGTCTGAATCCTGCACTTCACAAGTTATTGGTGAGAATATAATAGTACAATGAGAATAATGGATTAATTTGGGACAGACACAAGATTAAACTTGAAGTCTGGTGCATATAGGACATTATGGAGAATGAGATCATTATTTAACCTCACTTCTCCCATTTCAGAGGCTATAACTATAGAGCCACCAGGCAATTGGATTTTGACATGTTGGTTGGATGTTAAAAAGGCAAAACATGTTTTATCATGTGTAATGTGATCGCTGGCTCCTGAATCTAAGATCTAGGTGCTGGAGGGAAAAATCATGGAATTCAAAACAAAAGGTTGTGTGGAAAAGGTAAGAGAATAACCTGATAGCTTGGATGAAGGAGCCTGAGTCACATGAGAGAGATCGCTATTTCCAGCTGAGACAGAAGCAGAAGAAGTAGTCACACTTGCAGCAGTAGAACCAAAACCAGAATTTTCTTTGAAAAGTTGAGCCATAATTTGATAATGTTCTTGTGTCAAGCTCACAGAACTCATCCCCTATTTCAATGCTCATTCTGGTGCAACTTGATTTGCACTTGCATTTCCATTCCTTCCTACACTCCAACCAGCATTCCTATTTTGATTAAAACTCACATTTTGATAATTAAAACCTCCATTCTGATTCTTCTTTGTCAAAGCAAAACACCTATCAACTGTGTAGTTATCCCTCTTACAATATGTACAGAAGAACTTAGGCTTGCTATTTCCTTCTGGCTTGAATGATTTAGGATTAACATTTCCCTGTTGATTGTACTGGTACTGCCTCTTATTCATCATAGCAGCAGTGCCTGTCATCATATATTTACCAGTTCTGAGCTCAAAATTGGATTCCTCTTGCAATGCTAGATCAAACACATCATTTAGTTTTGACAATGGATCCTTAAGAAAAATCTGATTTCTCAGCTGTGTAAACTCTTCACTTAACCCTATAAAAAATTGCATCACTTACTTTTTTCACTCATTCTACTCAATTCAATGAAGATTGGACAGTTATCAACAATGCATA
>JAYMSG010000343.1:0-10585 GCA_036897925.1 Aragoa abietina | reverse complement strand
CGGAAACAGTCTCCTATTCGTAGGGTAAGACTGCGTACATCTTACCCTCCCCATACCCTGCCTATGGGCGGGAACTTGGGTACGTTGTTGTTGTTGTTTGTATGAATCATAGGTTGATTCTGCTTTGGTGATATCTACACTGATATAGAACTTATGACATTTCATTCATCATGCTCCCCCCCCTCCTTCTTATTTGGCTAAGATGGATGTCCTATAACTGTATATTTCAGTTAGTATGTTGTTTTCTATATGATTGCACATAATGGTATACATTTTTTAATATAAGGAGAATGGTAGGGTGTGACCCCATATGTAATCTTAGAGATGTCTACACTTCTTAATTTTATTTTGTCAGTCTTAGATAGGACTCGTAGTTTTACAGAACGTTACACCCATTCAGCACATCTGATAAATCTTTGTTTTGCAGCATGCAAGAGATACTTGCAAGATACCTGTGGGCCACGGAAAATAAAAAGGTTCCTGCAGTAGAACCAAAACTACAGGTATGATGTTAAACTCTTATAGAACACTAGTGATCATTTACACGTATAGCTTGATAAATTTAAACAGTTTCAAAAGCTCCGGGTTTTGATGGTTACTGATTGCTGCCTGATTCTCTTGGTTGATTATTTAGATGAACTTGGAAGTGCACATATTTTTATGCTTAGAAGACTTATGTACGCATGAAACAATATATATGTATGCGACTTGATACATTTAAAAGAAATTGCTGATCATTCCGGGATTAAGCATATCTCGGCTTCTCTGCCCTTATATTTGTAATATATGATAAACAAGACTTAAAAAAATTAGTTTTCAAGGTACATATTATTGATTGTTGGCTAAATTATCTGAACTTAAGATTGGTTGAGGTTATCTTGAGACATTCTTGACACTGCGTTGTGCTAAATTTTCGAGTTTTCGTGCAGTTTAGCACAGATGTACATGATAATGCAGATGCAGCAAGAGAGCACGAATGAAACAGAAGAGGTGGAGGTGTTGCAATAGATTAGCGTTGCGATTGAAGAGCTTTTGAAATGATACTAGAGTTTCTGAAACTGGTTTGACAAAGCTGGTGAGTTTCTGAAAAAGATGAGTTTCTCTGATTTTTGATATTTGGAGCTGAGAATTTGCAATTTTGATTTGGTCAAGAATTTAAATTTTCTCTTTATAGTGTGACATCTTGCTGATTTTCCAATGTGACCATTTTTATATCGTAGGATCCCCCAGGCAGAGTTAGAAGACAGTTGAGTACATGCTGATATGAGCTGCAGTGAAAACGTGTTGAAGAAGCCAATTCCTTTTACGGAAGTAGGTGAACTTACACCTATAGCAGGGTGGGTCAAATGACATAAATATTAAGGTAGGTAAATCATGCTCCCGGTCACACGAGTCTTTAACTTCAGAACATGAATTCTACAACTACTATCTAGTTCTGTTATGATGTTGTCAAGTTAGTTAACTTGTTTACAAAAGTAATACTTACATGTACTAAAAGCACCTTTTTATACACATCACGTTTATATGTAATTTGATTATGTATCTCTGTTATTACTGAACTCATTTGATATTGATTATGTACTCTATGTGATCTATTACATTTCAATTGTTGGGGTTGCAAATAAGTCATGTTAAATAGGTATTCGAGGAAATCATCTCTTTCTATTGGTTGCCCTAGTCCAAGTTTATGTGGTTGCAGGATTCACAGATAATAACAATTGTATGTTTGATAAGCTTTTCTCAAATGCCGTCACTTTTTTATTTTTGTAACAAGTGAATGTGATTGTCTATTATACTTATTGCATGATTCTTATTCTTTTGTTCACAAGTCAATGTATTATTCTTTCTGATAATGTTCTACAAATTTGTTCTGTTGTATTGCATTGCATACTTGACATACATTTTCCTTTTTATATGACGGTCTCTGAATAAGAACCACTCTGTTGGCAGGATACCATTGGTAACTTGGGCTGGATTTAGCTGAGGGACTTGCAGTTCCTGGAATTTTATTTTTAGAGTATAAATTTTGTCAGGGAATTGTAGGTGGGAGTTAGTGTAATTTCTGGATATCACTGTACTTGTTGTAAGGAGTTGAAGCTTCAATGTTCATCTGTTGTGAATGCGTTTTTATTATTATTATTTTTTTCTCTTGCAAGTACTTCACAATGTAGATATGCTAATGATTTGTGGAACAGTAGTATTTCTAAATATAGATGTGGATTTTGGCAATATTACCCTGCGAAAGCAGATTTTCCTTTCTTTTCTCTTTCCTTTTATTTTATGTTACTATTATTTTTCTTTTTTTGGGGGGATTGTTTACGACTCTTATAAAAGAGTCGCAATTTCTTTTTACGACTCTTAATTTACACATGAAAAAAATTACGATGCACCCTTTTGGCGATCCTCTTGCGACTCTCAGTAAGAGTCGCATATAAATTTTACAACTCTTAAAAAGAGTCGTAAAAGGTGAAATATGTTGTAGTGATAGGATTGAATAATCTTGATAAGGAACGGCACAACTCAACTAGTTCTGTGAACGTTGCTCTTTTGTCATATGATAATTTTTGTTTTTATCTATTATTTTTGTATTTTCTGACAATTATTTGGATATTGAAATGACATTCGTTGGATATGGCGTTGTCTCTTTCGGACATTATTAAACTGCAGCTTGCCCCAAAACATAAGGAGTCGCCTTTTAGTTTGTGAAAGCAACAATTGATGATGCCTGCCTGAAATTTGTCCTGTTTATTACTGAATAATATAATCTTCATCTTGTATCAGACTTAACTTATGTTCTCTGAACAAAAGAGCTGAAAACACGAAGAAAAAAAAAACAACGCCTTAAGCTTTGTCACATTTATTTTGTTTTCGGTGATTATCAGACTGATAAGAAAATCTAAGAGCAAACATTGGTGCAATTTCTATTATCCTAAGCCGAATGGAATTAACATGACATGCTGCTTACTACAAGGGTCAATTTCATAATCTGATCAAACAATCTGTCTGGTGAAAAATCAGGACATGATGTTAACTGTCGATAAATGAATCAAAGTTTTTAGGAGGAAACTGTTCGCTACACCTGCGAAAAGAAGCATTTCTGAACAGCTTTCACAAGTTAAGATGTGACATGACAATCATAACTTAAACAACCCGAATTCAAAAAGTTTCATATGAACACAAGAAAATTATCATGATCTGATTCAACTTAAACAAGTCTACATAGAATTTCCAGTAATCCTGACTGGACAAATCATAGGCTTGACCAAACACTTTAATACTCCAAAAATCTATTGACGGAATATAGATTGCCGAAGTAAAAGAAAAGACACCATGTACTTTAGACATAACTTGTATCAAGATCATTTATAATATTCATAGTAGATGTTACACAATTTTCATTAATTTACAAGCTGATGCATGAGTGAGGAGTATCATATCTTAAGCACTTTCTATACATTCATGCGTGTAATCCAGATTTAGGAGGGAAGTGAATGTTGCACAACTTCAAGCAGTTGGATGGCGATCCCGCATATGCTCCCGCTGCATCAATGTCCCTTTGCATTCGAATGTATCCATTCTCGCCCCAGCTCGTGCCCCAAGAATTCTTCACCAACTAATATTTCGTTCCATCACTTGCAACGCCATAACCAACTGCAGTGACACCATGATCCAACTCAGTTCCGCACTGTCCAGTGAAGACTCCACTCGAGTGGAACTGGAAGTCGGAACCACTCGCATCAATGGCAACGGATATCGGTTGATTCACTACTGCTTTCAGCAATGCGGATTCATTGTTGGCAGGGACATCTTCATAGCCTGTGATTTTAGCAACATGAGACGATTATTTCTTCGAATCGCACGTTCCATCGACTCCCTGGTAAGGGTAGTTAGATTCAGTTGTAATGCCTTGGTTGGAAATGATGAACTCAAATGCGTTGTCCATGAGGCCACCACAGCATCCCTCGTCTTCACTCGTATCACAATCCACGAGTTCTTGTTCAGATAGGGAAATCAGTTTCTTTGTGGTAAGCTGGTTTATTCCTTCTGTAGCTGAGAATGCCCAGCAAGATCCTGTATATTTTTTTTCGCAAATAAATGAGTGTTAGTTAAGATTGTGCTTATTGTCAAGTGCTGAAATTTATTAGAAGTACAAAAAAGTGACTTGAAAGCAAATTATTTTCTGCACCACTTACCCCATTGACCTTGATCTTTAATTCCAGTTACGGCTCCTTTCGTTCTCCAGTCAAGGCTGGACGGCACTGCGGTAACATTTGCATACCTAAAGGATGACAAGCTTGACGATTTTGGTTGAGAGGACATTTTGTATCCATTATGAGAGGCCTGAAACTCCTCGTTCGTCATGTCAGCAAAATGATTTTCGGCAAGCTTATAAGGCTTAGAATCAGCTTGATTGACTGAATCAATGTACTCCACATTTTCCTTGAATATTACAAACCTCTTAGCTTTCTCTGCTCCATCATTGTAGGTACGTCCATACTTCACCATCCACGTCTCATATCTCTCGACCATTGGCGCATCAGTCAATGTGCGGGCAGACGCTTGAGAAGCGTACACTCCCAAGATGCATTGTTGCAAATATAAGCTTCTAAGAGGCCACAGTTTCTGGCTGAGTATTATAGTATCGGATGCTACTTTGTTTTTTTGTTTTTTTAAGTGAAAGTTGCTGAGGGCAGATGTTACGATTTAATTCATTAAAAACCAGGTATTTATAGAAGCTGGTACAGAGGTCAACAAACACCCTGGAACAATCGGAAAGTTATGAACGAAAACGACATTCACAACTCAGTTACGTGGAAGAAGCTCCATGTTGTCTACACAAATATTTTATCAGCTGATTTTTTGTCTGTTCTTCTTACTGTTTTGAATTTCAACAATATAACTTGTACCTTATGTAAGTCTAACCAAGTGAAATAGTTGTTGTTCTTTAGTGTCTTTTTCAGTTATACCATTTCCTCCGTTTTGTTTTATATACTGCCAGCCTATAAGTTCCAGAGTAAGATGAAAATAAAACGCAGTTTACCTTCTTATATCTGATGAAAGCAAAATTCGATGCCTAAACAGTTCGCCCTTTTTAATCTTAAGCCTCCAGCAGTGTTCAAGAAATTCTCAGTCCGTTCAGTTAGTATGTTGAACGAAAGAGATAAAGCAACTCCTTTTGTTATCAATTTGTTCGTACGAAGTATACAACTATAGTTTTGTGCTTGTGACTCGAATACTTATGAACGACTAGAGTCTAGAAGGTGACTTACGAGATAGATAGAGGAGAGCAAGAAAACAAGGCTCCCGAGCAGATCACACTGATTTCCTAGTTATGGATAAAACTACAAGCAATAATTTAACCCTGAACAGAAGTTAATCATTTGATACTAATTCATGGCAACTTCATCAGTGCTAATTGAAGAACCACTAAATCATTCAATGCCAGTGCCAGGACCACTAAATACATGCAAATCCAACCGTAGATCCCTTTTACAGCACAAATTGAAGAATGATTTTTCTCTTCATATGTTTTTAAGAATCCAGAAGAAACTTTTCATACTTAGCTTCTGCTTTTGACGACCACTCTTACTTCTGATAATAGGCTCTAATAGCCTTTACTGTGCTTTGTTTGTTCTATATTGCTCGACTTCTGAAGTTTGAGATGAACATATATGTACTTGTTCATTAGGTTGATGAATTGATCAGCCAGATCTTAGATTTCTTCATCGTCATACAGTATTTGAGTACACTGTAACTAAAATGAATTCACAGATAGGATTCTTTAACCTGATTTTACATAATGAATTACTGTTCAGGAATTAGTAGGACACCTACTTGATCACATATGCTTTTGATCAAAGTTTAAGAAAACAACTTGACTCTTGGGGCAAACTGCAGTAATATAATATACATTTCTTTATTCACAATCACATAGCATACAACCATAACTACAGCCAAGAATGTGGCTGGATAAGACAATTGAAATCTGAAACTTCATGTCATAAGATTCATGACAGCATTCAAAGCTCTAGGAAAGTTACTTCTCAGAAAATTACAAAATATTTCAGCACTAGGAAATAAGAAGCAGCTCAGTGCATCCTATAAATAGTACCATAAGCCTTGTGAAATAGAATCACAACACCTCCACTTATCTCATCAGTTCTAAGCTTAAACAAACACACCCTCCAGTATTACGCTAGCTACAATGGCTTCGACACCCTCTACATGGAAACTAATTTTTGCTGCAGTTCTTGTATTGGGAATGTACGCTTCTCAAGCAACTGCCCGTACAGTGCCTGATGCATCAATGGTCGAGAGACATGAGGCGTGGATGGTGAAATATGGACGTACATACAAAGATGAAGCAGAGAAAGCTCAGAGGTTTGAAATTTTCAAGGAGAACGTGGACTACATCGACTCTGTCAATGATGCTGGTTCTCGGTCTTATAAGCTTGCCGTTAATCATTTTGCTGATTCGACGAAAGCAGAGTTTCAGTCTCGCAATGGATACAAGAAGATGTCCTCTCACCCGAAGTCATCCACAGCTTCTTCGTCCTTTAAGTATGCAAATGTCACTGCTATTCCATCCAGCCTCGACTGGCGAACAAAAGGAGCCGTTACCGGTGTTAAGGATCAAGGGACATGTGGTAAGTACAGTCGAATTCCTGCCTCATCCCTTCTTTTTCCACTTTCCTTAAGAGACTAAGTATTTTTTGTGAGTGAAAATATTGCAGGATGTTGTTGGGCATTTTCAGCTGTTGCAGCCACAGAAGGAATCAACCAGCTCACCACAAAGAAACTGATCTCTCTATCCGAGCAAGAACTCGTCGACTGTGACACGGATAAAGACCAGGGTTGCAACGGAGGCCTCATGGACAACGCGTTTGAGTTCATTATCGGAAACAAGGGTCTCAATTCTGAATTCAACTATCCATACGAGGGAGTAGATGGAACTTGCAACACAAAGGAGGAATCCTCAAATGCTGCTAAGATCACAGGATACGAGAATGTTCCAGCCAATAGTGAATCTGCACTACTCAACGCCGTGGCCAACCAACCCGTATCTGTAGCCATTGATGCAAGTGGATCAGACTTCCAATACTACTCGAGTGGAGTTTTCACCGGAGAATGTGGGACCGAACTTGACCACGGTGTCACTGCAGTCGGATATGGGGAAACAAGCGACGGGACTAAGTATTGGTTGGTTAAGAATTCGTGGGGAACTAGTTGGGGAGAAAACGGGTACATTCGTATGCAGAGAGATGTTGATGCTGCTGAGGGTCTGTGTGGTATTGCCATGCAACCTTCCTATCCAACTGCTTAATTAAAGGATTGAACTACTTTTGATGAAAATGTTGCTCTTCAATTAAAGATGGATTCACTTGTATATAAAGTCCTCAAATGATCTGCATATATAAACGTACTCCATCCTTGTTCATTAATATCATTATTTATACGCTTTTAAATTTTCAATTTCATGAAAACAGTCACCTTTTGACAAGAAACAAACTACTATGCCTGCATGGATAAGAAGATAAACAGCATCTGGCAGTTGCTTGTCCATATGCCTGCATGAATCGTTGAGCCTATGACGGAGATTCACGGAATCTCAATTTCTTGATACTAGCCTCAGCCCTGGAAAGTGTTGTTTCAATTATGTTTTCTCAATAGTTCTAAGCTACTAGTATTTCTTTACTGAAAATTTGGAAATGATAAAAGTGTCAGTCTATGCACTGTCTTTATCTGTCTTCCTCTCTAAACAACAGCCAGATTCTTCCTACTCCGGGGTTAATGTGAGCAAAAAAGTTCTGGAAGATGTCGTCAGTGCCCCAGTCGAATCTGTTCATCATAAGAAAGTCAACTAGCTACTCATAAAGTGCATCTGAAAAGAATCTACTGAGAATCTGTGAAAATGACACAGGACTTCTTACACTACAAGTATGAAAAAGTAGCTCTGTTTGGTAGCCAAGCAGATTGTATTGCAGGAAAAACTTCCTGATCCGGTCCAACTAAAATTTGAGAACTATAGGCTCGACGAAATACTTTGATGCTCCTAGAGCAAGTATACTGATCATGAAGAGCAAATAGGATGAACCGAAGCGTTCTGCTAATTTATTTTGCAGAGCAAGCAAAAAATAAATAAAAGTAGTTTTAACAGTATTGGATATATAACAGCATTATGAAAGAAAAAAAGAGAGTGTATCTTAAGCATAGTTTATATCAGAATCATATATGCATATTCATAAAGCTCATATTACATGGTTTTCGTTCATTTACAAGCTGCTGTATAAGTGAAGAGTCATACGTAGACGTATAAGATTAAGAACACGCTATACATATATATAATCCATCTTTAGGAGGGAAGTGAATGTGAGCACTTAAGCAGTTGGATAAGAAGCTTGCATGGCAATCCCGCATATGCCTCCCGCTGCATCAATGTCCCTTTGCATACGAATGTATCCATTCTCGCCCCAGCTCGTGCCCCAAGAATTCTTCACCAACCAATATTTCGTTCCATCAATAGCGACGCCATAACCAACTGCAGTGACGCCATGGTCTAACTCAGTTCCGCACTGTCCACTGAAGACTCCACTCGAGTAGAGCTGGAAGTCAGAACCACTCGCATCAATGGCAACGGATATCGGTTGGTTTGCTACTGCTTTCAGCAATGCAGATTCACTGTTGGCAGGGACATCTTCATAGCCTGTAATCTTAGCAACATGGGACGATTCCTTTTTAGGGTTGCACGTTCCATCGACTCCCTGGTAAGGGTAGTTAGATTCGGTTGTTATGCCTTGGTTTGAAATGATGAACTCAAATGCATTGTCCATGAGGCCACCACTGCAACCCTCGTCTTCACTTGTATCACAGTCCACGAGTTCTTGTTCGGATAGGGAAACCAGTTTCTTTGTCGTAAGCTGGTTGATTCCTTCTGTAGCTGCAATAGCTGAGAATGCCCAACAAGATCCTGGTTTTTTATTCACAAATAAAGGTGTCAGTAAGATTTATGCTTATTGTCAAGTGCTGAAATTATTTCGAAGTATAAAAAAGGAGTAAAAGTAAATATAGTTACTGTTTGCAAATAATTCTAAGAAGTCGGACAAAAAGACGGAAAAAAAAAGTGTGTTCGGAAGCTATTTGTTGCATAACTTACCACATTGGCCTTGATCTTTAATTGCAGTCACGGCTCCTTTTGTTCTCCAGTCGAGGCTGGACGGCACTGCAGTCACATTTGCATACCTAAAGGATGAAACGCTTGACGATTTTGGATGAGAGGACATTTTGTATCCATTACGAGAGGCCTGGAACTCCTCGTTCGTCAAATCAGCAAAATGATTTTCGGCAAGCTTATAAGGCCTAGAACCGGCTCCATTGACAGAATCGATGTACTCCACATTGTTCTTGAATATTACAAGCCTCTGCGCTTTCTCTGCTTCATCTTTGTACACACGTCCATATTTCACCATCCATGTCTCATGTCTCTCCACCATTGATGCATCAGTCAATGTGCGAGCAGTGGCTTGGGAAGCCCACATGCCCAGAACAAGCATCATTGCAAAAGTAACCGTCCAGGAGGCCATTTCTACCAGTGAATAAGTGAGATTTGTATACAAATTTATTTATGCAATGAAATGTGATGCTGAAGGCAAATGTTATGGTTTCTTTCATTCACAAAGCAACTGGCATTTATAGGGCTCACTCTTGTAGATTGATCTGGTACAGAGGTCAACAAACTCCATGCATGAAAGGGAAATTCAGGACTAAATTACGTGGACGCTGCTCCATCTTTGTCTTATATATATTCAGAAGCTCTCATACATGAATAGTAATAGGTTTTATCATAACATAATCTATTGTTATGTTTTCTGTCTTTTTCAGCCATACCCTAGCCTCAATTTTGTTATTATATATAGTTTACAACATGGACGAAAATAAATTGCAGTTTGCCCCAAACGCCAAGAAGTCTTCTCACATTATGCGAAAGCAACAGTTGATGCTGTCCTAATAAATTTCAAGCATCAGTTAAATTGTTTATGATATTGCTTTAGTCTATAAAAGCTCTAAATTCAGTCTATACGTTGCACCAAGGAATTAGGATAAATGTAACAGTCTATAAACCAACTCTTTGTAGTATTATTTTGATAACATGCGAAGCATAACTGGCGGCACTTACGTCTAGAAGAAGACTGACTACCAATAGAGAATAGTAAGGAAACAGGGTACCAAGCAGATCGAATGATTAGCAAAATAGATCACAATTCACAGGCATCAATTTTATTTTGCAAAATTTCTTTCTGATTCCAAGTTTATTTCATGTAAGCAGCAACCTTGAACAAATTGTGCAATTTCATGACTTTCATCAATTTTCCGTTAACATCAATCATATACTATGAATGACATTGGATAGCTTAAAACATATTATATTCGCTGATGTCCATTAACTTCTACGAAAGATGTATACATCCTCCTGATTACTGTATACACCTACATGGAATTCAGAGAATTCAAGATGAGGTCCCGTGGTGTATGTTGTTTGCAGATGACATTGTTCTAGTAGAGGAGACGAAGGAGGAAGTAAATGTAA
>JAYMSG010000342.1:0-10588 GCA_036897925.1 Aragoa abietina | reverse complement strand
TTAAAATTGTTTTGTAGATTTAAAATGATTCGTGAAATTAACTTAATGATGGATTATAAATTTATAATCAACAAATGAAATTTTAATTTAAATAGAAAAATAAAAATAACTATCATTACCGTAATATATATATATAATTCAGGCCCGGCCCGTCGGGTATGATAAATGGTCAAGACCAACCCAACACTTACTTAGGTCGGATAAAAATTCGATCCGATTGGGCCGGACGGATACTCATTGGACTGGACTAAATTGACATCCCTAATTATGTTAGGTACCATTTGGGTGCCCTAAGAGCCAAGGAAAGTTGGTGCGTTATATTAGATACCACTTCGGTGGATATTTTAGGAGCCGATGCGTTATGCGTATCCTCATCTCGGTGGACATACGATGAGTTCGCCATTAAAGACAAAACTTGCTTAACTAACCATAAGTATGAATGAAATTTTTTGATTCTAACTAAAACGTGAATAGAATTTGAATCAAAACGATCTTTAGATGCAATTTGAATAATAATCTGACATTTACTTGAGAAAGCCTTATTGGAGGCAGGACTTCCGAGAATCGACACTCTCTCGAGGCAACTTGGTCAGTCTGCTTTACGAAATCATGCACAATCTCTTTTCTTCTGCCCGTGTGACCCTGTTCGCCACCTTCATAGGAATTAGAAGCTGCATATAGAGTAATTAGTATGTACTTTGATGTTTGTGTGATGTTTAGAATAATCTTTCCTTGGGACTAATATCTCTGCATTTACTTCCTTCTGAAGGTGGTAAGTGTACCAATGTACCATACACTAAATAGATGCGTGAATAAGCATAAGCTAAGAGTTTAGCATCCCATCCAATAGACCATATTGCTAGATTGGCTATATGAACCTAGACCCTACTTCCACCATATAGCAAACTACTCATTATTCAAATCAACTTTTAATTTGAGCTTAAATCAACTGTTAATTTGAGTTACACAAACAATAAATAACTTTTAATAGTTATACAGCTGATGACGGAATTCGCGTGCATGATGTTTGTATATTTTAAATATAAAGAGTGCATAATGTCGACCTCGGCCCACACTTACTCAAAGTGCAGAAGCATGAGGCAAATTTAAATGAACGGGACACTCTGACCAAATTAACGGAACACTCATTATTTTATTATTATGCGATAGTACTCGATTATATAACTTATTGCATCATATATGGTACTACTTAAAGTGCAGAGGCATTATAAGAAAGAAAAATCATTTTGATACAAGAATTGTTATCATAAAGATGATAAATGTCTTCCAATCCCCGTTTGCAATAATTTTTCTTTATTTTGGGCTCATAGATTTAAACTTTATGTTGAGAGATTTAATACCTATAGATTGGATGCCATTTTACAGTTGTGCCTACTCATTTCTACTAGTATAAAAATGGAAATATTCTAATATTTTCAAACTTTTCGGCAAGGTTCCAACATGAAATGCCGTATGTGATACAAGTTTGCACTAGATTTCAAACCAAAATCGACAAAGCTAATGTTTAATAATAGGGATAATTTGCAAAGTGAAACCTTTTCCCATTCAATAAGCATATTAAATAATAGCCTTGAATTTCTTATAACCATACCAAAGCTGAGTTTATACTGGTAGACCTGGAACAAACAGCCAGCTTCCTTTAGCAGAGATAGTAAGGCTTCAAAGTAGACTTATGTCTAGTACTATTATGCATGAAACAAGAGAAGAGCAAAAGAGCTGAATAAGAATCCTCATAAAAGTGCGGTGCGGGCATATATCAGAGAAAAGTTGGGCCTCCATAGCTACAACAAAATCAATTTACTCGCCAATGTCATGCAAAATGTGAATATTACACAGAAACATACGCTGTAGAACCTGAAAAATACAAAGTCCTAAACGCTACATTAGCACTCCATCTTCGTATTTCTCTCTCGACTGGTCTAAAATAATCCAAGGACCTCGTCCTCCTTGCCAAAAACATATCTCAAGGTCATTCTCGATAAAAACCCATTTGGAAGTTCATGAGTTCTTCATTACTTGCAGAGGGGCCGTGAAGCACCTAAATCAAACCCTGACGCTGTAGATCAGTATATGTCTTCTTGTTATAAATGTTGCCCTCTCTGTCTTCGTATTCTTCTTCGAGATCTGGGCGCCACTTGTGCAGGCCTTGCTTTTCTTGGATTCTCTCCCAAAGTTGTTTTGCTTCCTGCATGCAAGTCAGACTTTACATGAACAAATATTCAGAAACGAGTAGATAAATGACAAATAAAAGGCCAGGAAAGAGTACCTCAATGGATGTTATCTCATTAAAATTCTTGGTGTTAGGAATACCAAGACAGCGCATTCCATGTTGGTGTCTCCATTCCTTGAAATGGCGCTCATAAGCCCTGCGACCCCAGTAACTGTGGTTCCCACATATCTCACATTTGAATTCCTGAAAACACCAAAAGTTCTGAGACCATGTATGCAGAAATATGTGAAGGACATGAAACAAACACCAATCCCGATGGTTGACGACTGTTGTGAATAAACAATAACAGTTTACCATGTGACACTTTATTGCAATTATTGCGGCCAACGCACAAGAAACCATCCCTTATTACATGACCCACAAGACTGCCTCCCTTTATTCCTATTATGACACGGTACCCCATCCCCGCAAGAAAGAAAGGGCATAAACTTAATTTAAGATACGTACAAATAGAAATACCAGCACCAAATTTAGGAAGATGCAACATTATGTCGGCCACCTTCTTCAATGTCACTCCCTATTTGTTTGCTTTAATGTAACTTACGTGCGTCACTCATACTCCAACCCTATTTAGAGTCCTGCCCTTTCCACATCTAAACCACAACCAGGAAGGCTAACTAGTCTTTAAATTAGCTTAATATTTCGGCTTTACTCTGGCAAACTTCAATCATTACCCAACCTTGCGTTGGCTGTTAACGGTTTTGTAAAACCAAAAAATTACAAAACTGTGAGCTGCTAGTGCAAGGTTTGGCATTAAACATTAACTTCAATCTGATTGCCATTCTTCAGAAGTCGGTCTTTACTAGTTTTAACTTTTGAGGTCAACAATTCAAGAAACACAAAAGAAATACCTCAAGGTGGTTGGCAGTGATTATGTATAGATAAATATAGCTAAGCAATGTTTTAAAATGCAGTCACGAAGCATGCCTCTGGGCAACACGAATATATAACAAAGATAACGAATATAGAACAATGTTTTAAAATGCAGTCACGTTTTTACATTTTACGAATATCTTTGTTATGCCATTTATTTTCTTATGAGGTTCATCATTTTTAATCTCTTAACAAGACACATACTCTGTGAAATCTCTTTTGAAGATAAATGCACAAGTTACGTATATTTATGCATTTATTTGGCTTAATCATCTCTTCACAAAGAACTTGTTTAGCAAAGAATATGTGGTTTTCCCACAGGATATTTACATTTGTCTACGTGAATCATGTATTTTGTTATTATATGCTTCACGAGCTTCTATTGCTTTTTTCCCATACTATTTAGTATTATTTATTTTTTTGCATATTTTATTATTATTTTATATTGTTTAAAAAATAGTTAAAGGGAATTCGTGGAGCATACGCCCAGTCCACCCCAACCTAAGGCACATAAGACACTCCGCCTTACACCTTTTAAAACACTGGTAAAAAGAGATCAAATAATGTGCTTTTGACTTTTGAGAATATGAAATAGCATATTACCTGACCAAGCCCATGAAGCTTGTACAACCAGTAGGGTATGGGCTTCCCATCCCAACCCATGGGTAATTTTAGGGGATTGTAAAGCTTCTGATCCTCGTCATCACTTTCAGATGCAACTTGATCCTCATCCTGACCAAAAAGTCGAAGAGAGATAATTTATCACTAATATAATTGTATTATTTATGCACATGATAAAAGCGAAGGACAACATGCAACTGCAATATGACACGTAAAGTACCAAAAGAAATATGTTATCAAAATGTTTCCATATAACATTTTCGGGTGTTAACAGACAGTCTCTTTTAGAAAAAATATTCCTCCAACTTACGTGTTCAGAATAATATGAAATCAGCCCTAATTTTTTTCCACCAAAGCTACTTGAAAATAACTATAACATTAAAAAATAAAATAGGAACATTATATATAAAACAGATATGAATAGAACAAGAGTTATGCGGAAAATCTACTAACAGTTTAATCCAGTAAGAGAACTTATAATTAGGGAAAAGACCAGCCCTAAAAGTGCACTGACTGAGAAAGATTGTAGGTACATTGGAAAGATAATGCCGACTGGGAGATTGATCGCCAGACTTCAGGAAGATGTGGAGAGATGCAGTGTCAAGTAGATACTACTAAGTATGACTAATTGACCAATGCCACCAGACCCTTTCATAAGGGACCAGCGTAAGCCGCACCTGGGATTTTGTCGATAGTAGTGAAGGAACTTGACTTAATATCTCCACATTGGTCATTAGCAGAGCTTGATCCTTCAGGTGTGAGTATAAAACCTCATGGGTATCTAGAGGTTGGCAATGGCAAACAGGATTGATAACTATCACTTCGTGATGGAAAAGTGCAATAGATGTAGAGTTGGCTGAAATTACTTATGATTTAATGGTTGTAAATTTTGAATTCTGCAGCAAAAGTCAGTTAAGTGTGTCCATTGGGATTGACATAGTCACATTAACATGGCAGGCCAAGATTTGTAACGGGGAAGTGTGAATGTAACTGATTAGCCTCGGGTATCAAGATGGAGTAACTAGCATAGCTAAGAGGCTGTGGTACTGAGTTACAAAATCTATCAAAGTGTAATTAGTTGAGGACTAGAGGATTTGCTACTGAGAAGTAGTATCTAGCATATAATTTATGTTAGTTTTGCAAAGCACATGCCTTAACTCTCGGGCGTAAAAAAGGCGAGCCTGAGACCCTGCGGCGTCTGCCTCGAGCCATGGAGCGTAAGCCCCATGAAAGTTATGTCCCATGGCTATGCCCCGGGGCGTTTTATAGTCAAAATGCCCCAGGGCGAGCCCCGGCAATGACTTTTAAAACATTGTAATAGAGAATAATCAAGTTTGTTAGGTGTAGCCTGCTTGACAGGTGTTGTTGGTCAAATACTTTGATGTTTACCAGAGTAAAAAAATTTCTTAATCCAAAAAAATAAAAGAAAAAAAAATTAGGACCTACCAAAATACCAAAAAAATGGTGAAGCCCTACAGCTTAGGGAGTGCTTGCAATAAGCTTATATAAACCGCTTTTAGGATTTGCTGGAATTTCTGCTTGGGTTTGCAATAGCATGAGAAAAATAAGCCCAAACAGTACCTCAATAGGTGCTCATACAAGCAGCTTAAAGATCTCTTAGGATTAACTAACGAAAGGAAGCAACGACAACCAGCTGCTTACTATATCAGGGCAATGTTAGCTCATGCCCTATTTGCACCATGCATAATAATAGACAATTTCATTATAATGATATTCTTCTGATTTCTTATTTTCTCATTCTGGTTGTATCTAATTTAAAGAATTTGAATGTATTACCTCCTCACGGTCTTGAACCATTTCTTCATATGTCAAGGCATGCTTCTTCTCAACATTTTCTTTTGTCCGCACAATTGTCTGTAAACAGTCGAGAAATAAGTAAGAGGTCATCTACAATCGTCAAAGGTATAATATCATGCATATCCTATACATCAAATGTGAACTATGGGGGGAAAAAAGAAGAAGCTCCTTCTCTTCTGCCCACTGTCCATTCAAACGGTTTTTCGAGAAACTAGCTGACTGTTCAGAAAAAGTGCTGTTTTCCCCGTATTTTGGCAGAGTGGGCAGCGAAGCTAGACCTTGGTAAAAGGGATAAAGTCATAGAGATAGAAGGGCAAGGTGAACAGAATTGTAACAGATGTGACGATAATTCAGAGACATATACATATACTTACCTCGTGTAACAGGTCGCATAACTTCTTGACTTTTGCTTCAATCAAGGCAAGCTCTTTTGAGTCCTCAGTGGGGCGACCGCCAACAGAAGCACCATTCTGTTCGGATCTACGGTGGCCTTTGGCAAAATGTTTCTTATCCAACTTTTCAAGAGGCGTATGCTACAGAGGAAAAGGTACGGAAAGATAAATTATGTCAATACCAGGCTACAACACTGCTACAAGCTCACAACCACAACTATGAAATCAGACAGGATAATATATTTACTAATATCCTTAAAACTCCACCGACCGACACACACCCCCTCCTTGTTTCCAGACCTCACAGGGAGAGAATAAAAAAAGGAAAAAATAAAGAAAAAGAAAAAGGGAGGTACTTATTGCGCTAAACTTAATTTGACCACTGCTGCTATTAGACTGCACCACAAGAAATTTGCAGGGGCCACCTTGCGGGAGAGAGATCAAACATCAACTTTTTATACATATGCTCTTGGAATTACAATAAGAACATAGCAGAATGTCCACAAACAACAATGCAATGAAGTACAAGATTCTGGGCTCAAATTTTCACACATGATCTTGAAATTACAGTAAGTACATAAGTATGCAGTCACAGGACTGTCCACAGACAACTAAGGGATGAAGGTACATGATTCTATTGGTTAGGAGGGCACAACTGTTAGAGCCCCAGGAGAACAAGTTGACTACCAAAATTTTTTTTATGATTACATCTAACTGGTTAGGAGGGGAGTAGAAGATCTGCCAACAGCGGCAGGAACACAAGTTGACTAACAAGATTTTGATAATAACATAATTGCACACTATTATTCTTACCTTTGTATGAAAAAGCCTCTCTGTGCGTTGGTGTACCGTACCTCCTGTCTTCAAGCCGAGTGCAGCCAATGCCTATCACATATTACCACAAGTCAATAAGTAACACATTCAAATGCACTTTATAAAGCTACAAATTATCCAACGTTTGTGAATATAATGTTTGACTTCTGAATCAATGCTTCTAAACAGCATTGCATCATCTCAAACACGTGGTAGAGCAAAATTTAGGCAATAACAAATACGAGGTCCTACTTAAAAGACTTCCTGCATTACCTCTTTTAACTTCTTAGGTCCTACTATCATTAGCTCATCAACAGAACTATAATAGTCAAGATCAATCATATCCTGCATCGTAGCATTTCCGTTTTCTTGGTTTTCATTCTCCCATCCTTCTACAAGACCATTGTTCCACTGATCTTCGAATTCAACAGTTGCCTGCCAGAGACAAATTATTTCAACTTGTAATAGTGGTTAAACAATTAACACTGTAGTTACGCAAGAAGTGAGCATATTTCTCTCCACAGGCATGTCAGTATAAAAATCATTTTACATAGTGATAGCACAAGCCAAATGTTTAGTTAAGGAAAGGTCAGGAGGTGTAACTAAAGACATAGAGAAGTAAGCATATTTCTCTCCAAAGGCATGTCAGTATCAACTAATTAGCTGACACCACATTCCACGAAGTGATAGCATAAGCCAAACTTTTGGTTGTTAGTTTATTTCAAGGAAAGGTCAGGAGGGCTAACTAAAGACTCCTTACAGTGACTACTGGGCGTAGCTCAGTTGGTAGAATGCTTGAGTCAACGTGGCAGCTGAATCAACCATTATTGATTCTCCAGTAGCAAATATAAATACATGTTTATATACACACATCTATAAAAGGAAAAGGATAAAAGAAGAAAGCAGACTCCTTGCAGTTAACCTTTAATAAAGGACACAAGAAAGCAGGTTGTGTATAATGCTGACCTTTGAGAATATCCTTTCAAGATCTTGCAAAGGCTCGGTGCGCTCAAAAAAGTAAACCAGATATTCCAGAAGCTTCTGCATATACTCCCGATATTGCCTGCACCGAGATTTTGATCAATGACACGAATAAAAAATGCAATTTTAGCCAAACGGAAAAACTGAAGCCCAACATTAAAGAAACTAGGTCATACACTATACGCCCCCAGAAACACAGAGAGAGAAGATAAATATACGGGCATGTATACACTATATCCCACAAATAGGAAAGCATCGGGAAGTTTAACGATATGCCTAAACTTCCAGAAATCTAACAAGGGCCAACGGCCACTTAAATATGGAAAAATGGAACTTAGACAAGCTCATGATTTGTATCATATAATGAAAATTATTCGGCTGCCATTTTCAATCTTTATAGACTGTGAAGCAAACCCAAACTTACAACGATTGGAAAAGTTGAGAATTATACACTTTTCAAGGCCAATAAGCAGAAGTGCACAATCAGAATAAGACATGAATGTTGGGCGCCTGTGTCCCTACAGTTTGTGTAATGGTGAGCGTTGGAGGGGTGTAAACAGCAGAACACAATGTCAAACTTAGACATGAATGCACCATATACCTCTACTTTGAGAAATACTTTCACGAATAATCGAGAAAATTCTATACACAAAAGTCGAATTTAGGAGAACCTTAGGTCTAACGTAATGCGCTTACCTAGTGAACTTCAACTTGCAGGGTATCCTCTCGGGTTCTGAAAACACCTCAAGGTAAGCAGTGTACTCAATGTGCTTCCCAAACTTAGAGTTAATGTATTCATTGTACAATTCATGTAAATCAAGGTACCGTCCACGGTATTCCTGAAACCAAAACCACCAAACAGAAATAAAATCCATCACAAATCACAGTTAAGTACGCAACCACAAAAAACACTGCTAATTCTATGTGTAAGCGAGAAACAAGAAAACAACCTCTCCAGTAAATTCAATTGCTGGCTCCTCTTTCAGAATCTGTTCGTACTCATCAGTGGTATCGACATAGCGCGAGGACGCATGCCTCCTATGATACTCCCGAATCTGCATACACAGACACACAATCCCATTACGTCACAAATTCATACGCAACAATAAGCAAGTAAGCTTCTACAAACACATACCTCTTTCAATCTATCATAAAACGCACTGAAAACATTCACATTGGCCCCCGTGGTACTCAATCCACCGAGAGCCCAATCTCGTCTTTGCAAGCACTGTCTTTATCTTCGTATATTTCGACCTAATAACACGACAAGGGCAATTTAACACTAACTAATCACTACAAAACCGAAAGGAATTTAGAGAATTGGATACTAATCTTACGAGTTTATTCGTTGTGGCAGTGATTTGTTCGATCATGCCTCGAACACGGTGGCTCTGGTAGAGGCGGTCTCGGCTGGACGGCGGCTCCGTCTGGAGATCCTTCACGATGAGCCGCTCGAGCCGCTCCACTTCCTCGTGCGACGCACGTGTCACCTCCAGCAGTGTCGACGACATCGCTTTGCTCTTCTTCTCGCTCCCTGTGGTTGTTTTGAAGAGGTTTTGGTAAGGGGATATGAACAGAGGGTTCAAAATGTGGACCGGACGGGAAAATAGACTGGTCGGTCCGGTTCGGCATGGACATGTTAGATTTCGGACTGGTTTTAGGTCGACGTATATTCTAAATTTGAGTTTACGGTCCGGTTTGGACCGGATCTATGTTAACACAAATTCCCGTCTCTAGAAAACCCATGTTCCCAAACTGAAGATCGACCCTTCCTACCGCTCTGGGAGTGTGCACTGCATGCATGTACTTATATTTTTGTTTGCCAAAGAAAGATTGTGTATGTTAATGTCTGAGTAGAAGTAGAATGGTTATATTAGATCATGAATAGAATAGAATAGAATTAGAATGTTTAAATGATTACCCACATCTGGAATAACTACTGGAGAGCACACGTCTGAACGCCAGTAGAATTTGGCTCCATTTTACAATTTCCAGATACCTACAAGTATGAAAACATACTCTACAAGGAACTTGATAAATATTATGAATGTAAAGGCGAAGCTCGTTTTTCAGAGGACTTATACAATAAAAGAAAAAAGGGCCTAATTTAAGATTTTATATGAAACAATTCATGTACTAAATACACAAAATTAATAAATTACAAGGATTCAAGTGATCAAATCCAGTTTGATTTCAACTTTCCTTGCGAGTGTGTTCAGTTTTACTCTGGCATTTATTAATTTTAAGACTCTTTTTGTTAATTAATTTCAGATGACGACCTCTCCATCTAAAAGACTTCATGTCTCTTAGGATCAATCAGGGACTCCACTTACTGATGAAAAACTGGAGGAGTTGCAACTATCTTTACCCGAAGGTAAGAAGCTGACGGTGGGGCGTGATTATATCAGAAGAAAGATCCAAAAAGAGAAGTGCATACAAGGATGAGACAGATCGCTTTCGAGTTGAATATAAGTTTTGTAACTCTATATTTGCTGTTCATCCTAATGTCAATTGTTCTAAAAAATTTAGTAGACATTCTGAGAACTGTATACGTAATGCAACTTATAAAGGTAAAGGCAAACAATCTGAATTGATCTTTAAAGCTGGGGATGGGAATAAGGATGGTGAATAAGGCGGCGCAAAATTGAAATACGTGATTGTGAATTTAAAAGAGGTATAGGGAAGCAGTAGTTTCTATGATCATAATCTAAGAAGTACGGGCGCGGGTACGGGGACATATACGGATACGAAACGGGGACATGGATATGTCAAAATTCCAAAAAATAGGATAAAGGGACGTTAGGATACGTTTTATTATTTTATTTTTTTAATGTATTTA
>JAYMSG010000341.1:0-10591 GCA_036897925.1 Aragoa abietina | reverse complement strand
TTTATCTTTTTGCATTTTATATTGATTTTCCTTAAAACATGTGTCCAAAAGAAATGGGACATTACAAAGAGGACGGAGTAGTAAGAAACTAAAAGATTAAAAAAAACAAAAAAGGATGAAAAATGAACCACTTGAATAAGAACAAATCTGGAAAATTATAACTTGAACTAAAATCAGAGGCTACCTGAAGGAAGGTGCTCCATGGAAATAAGTCTACCACCCATCCAGGGTACCACTTTAAGAGCCCAATCCCCACTTTTCATTTCAACAGGTGTCCGTGATAGTTCAGCTCCCTTGTGTCCGGGGGCCTTCCTCCACGTCCGGAATACGTTTAACAATTTCTGCAATCAACAATTGAGTTATCAACAAACATAATTAAAAATATTTATCGTCTTAACGGACACCCTATGTGGTAAAGTAAAAACTAGATGCCCCATATGGGGTAGCTAGTGAAAAGATTCACTCCGTGCTATTTCAACCAAAAAGTTACAGATCGAAATGATGTCACGCTGCAACATCTTGCAAAACCAGAAAGAAAAAAGTAACAAAGAATACGAATAACTGGTTGTTAGAAGCAACTGCCAACCTTCAACTTCTAACCTGATAAATTAATCATGTAGAACTACAGATCTACGAACTAGGGGCGAAAAACATATATATTCTCACCATTTATAGAGATAGAGATTGAAATAAGAGAGAGTTTAATATCATAGTCAAGTTGCAAAAATAAATCAGGCAGTTCTTACCACTACTGTGCTCAATTAAGTGAAATGCAAAAACGCAAAAGAGCACCAAATTAATGTATTTTTGGATGACCAGTAACAAGGAGATCAAAAGGATAGTGTTGAACTATAGGAGCAGAATAGGAGGTCACCTATACGATGTCTGAATTGCTTTTCGCTGGCTGACACTAAGTCCGACACTTCACTTCCTGAGGGCATTGAAATTTGCAGGATCCCTCCATCAGTACCCCATGCATCGATCTATGTGATAAGACCCATGAATAAAATCAGCTGAACATCAAGTTATCATGATGGAAAACAGATATCATGCTGTGAGTCCTTGAGTAGTTTGTACTTAAAATTGATGTTTTGTACTTAAAATTGATGCTGTGAGTCCTTGAGTAGTTTGTACTTAAAATTAATGCTTGGAGCAATGAAAATTTTCTTCTGTTCCAAAAAATCATGCTCAAGGTAACGCGGAATTAGATTTATTAACCATCACACTACACGATCAATACATACCATAGCACCTTTGCCAAGTAGCAGTTTCACATGCAAGCCACGAGTAGGTCTCTTCATAGAACCTTCAGTTTTTAAAACCTTCATGGTGACAGTAGAAGATTGCTGTTCAGCAACATATGTTGTCAGGAGATACTGCCCCTTAGTGTATTCATATCTGTCACCATCATCTTCGAAAAGGAAACCTTCAGCTTTACCTGCATATTTGTGTCAAAAGTCTCGCTGTTGACGTGCTCGGTCCAATTTTTGTGCAAGAAATTTAAATTGTTTACAAAGAAAAGAAAAAAAAATACATATATGAGAAGATTACGATGTTCATTCAAAGCCACTAGCAGCAATAAGTCGTCAGTAGGATTAGCTTCACCAACATGTTGGTAAGGTGGAGCCACTGGAATAATCGATCCACCTTGTAGATATAATGCTGGGAGATCCTAGGCGAGTAAAAGTGAGGGACATGTGGTAAATGAAATTTACTGAGTTGCGGAGATTTAAAACAAAATGGTAAAGTTGTATGCAGATCATGAGGATATCATACTGGATGAGAATCTTCAAAATCAAAACTCAACCAGATTCCTTTAAGCAACTTGTGCTGCACTTGGTATAACTCTTCATCTCTTCGAGTACTGGAACATGAAGCACACGGGTAACTATTGTTTTATTCGTTTTACACTTCAAATTTAACTGGCTGGTAGAGGAGCCATCGGGTATTTTAAATGGGAAGCATATAACTGGACAACGGTTACTCTTAGATCAAACCTCGAGTAAATGAGCAGCGATCCCAACAAAAATGAATTTTCATGGGTTCTTAATTCCAAATCTTCAGGATCTGCAGATGAAATTAACATGTCATGACGTGAGAATTATATGAGAATATGCCCTCATCAAATTCAGATGAGTCCGACGTATCAATAATGAAATATACCCGCAAAAAATGATGGAGCTGCAACTGGAGTACCCCTTGTATGAGCCATGTAAAATAAAGTATAAATATGTGGTAGGAGATTATATCACCTCCTTAATGCAAGTCGGCAAACTTCTTCACACTGTGAAAGATAGTAAATAAAAATGTCAGAGGAATAGGAATACTGTAAATCTGGCATCTTATTGAACCATTATCCTTGTTTCACACCATTATGCAACTAATTTACTACAACAAATCAAACGTAGAGAATTTTTTAGTAGAAGACAAATGATAAGATTATTGTCTTGTCATCTTATACACAAGTAAGGATGCCAAAACTTACAACATCAAGGATTTGATTCAACTACTTTAATAGTCAGTGTAGAAGGAATCATCATCACACACACACGGACGCAAAAGCACAAAATGTGGAATTTCTCTTGTAATACGAGCATGAAAGATGACTGCAACGGGAAAATTCTGCACTTTATTGGTTGTTCCAACAGTGATGACAATTTCTTTTTTTCTTTCCATAGATTCTAGTTATCTTTCTGCAGCAATTAAAATACGACACCTTCAATTTGACTACAGTATCAGTACATTAAGGTGACAAACCTCTTCTCCAAAAGACCATGGTTCATGATCAATCGTGTCAGCTTCAGAATGTCCACGGCAAAATGGAAACATCGATCCTACACCCATCCATCTTCCAAACAGCTTTGGTGTTGCGTTACCAGCAAATCCACCAATATCAGGCCCCGCCAGAGTCTGACCACTGAGCCCCTGGATATAAACTCAACTTTGATCAGAGCAGTCTATTCTACCCAAAAAATGCCAAAATATTGACATCCTTGAATCAAGTTTTTAAATGCAGAATCCTTTGTAAGTGCTCATGTGTGTGTGTGTGTGAACAAACCTCGAGTCAAAGCAGTCAAATATGCTTTAAAGTCATTCAAAAATGTACTAGCATAGATTTTCTGCCTGTATGTATGTCAGTATGTGTGCACGCAAGTAGTATGTATTCTTTTATCATATCATCAATGTTTCCAAATTTGTCATAACCTTCATAATGAACAATTAACGATCCCAGATTATTCTTGGTGTACATAAAAAAAGGTGGAAGGCTGATATATTCGTTGATTCACAAAATACTGCTACATGCTAAGAAACTTCACCTCGTTCCCACTCCAATACCATACAAGTTCATTCATTCATCAGAAACAGAAGACTGTACAATCACCATGACGAACAAAAAGAGAGTAGCTCTCCCACCTATTTCTTTAGCACAATATACTTGCCGTCTGCCAGAGTAATCCAATGTAGATTTATTGCGTGAAAGGAGCATTTGGGGGAATTGTTTCTGACCTTATGTTATTCTTTTTTCTTTATTTTTCCCTTTTTCGGGCACATATAGTGCATCCCAAGTCATCGATAGATGATCGCTTGTTGTTTGTTGTTTATAGAGTAATCCAGTATCAGCAAATACAATCCAGATGAAAATCTACCATATTATGCCAAGAAAGTGTTCAACTCACAAGTAAATAGTAAATTAAGCATTATCAGCCACTTTACCAGTTGAACCACCATGGAGATACTCATGTGAAGGTGCTCCCAAGTGGAAAGATTATCTCCCGTCCATGTTGCAGCATACCTTTGGCTACCCACAAATCCAGCTCGAGTAAGAACAAAAGGACGTTTACCTTCATCTGCTAGTTTCATACCTTCATATGTTGATCTAGCCATCAGCATGCCATAAACCTGGGAGGGCAAATCAATGAAAAGAAAATTCATAGTTTCAATCATGAAATTGAAATTGCTACCATGCATATTTAGCTCTAGAAATGTTCTCATACTAGTGATTGTGAACCAATCATTATTCAATTATGTCTATAAGACTTTGTGAATAAAATCACTATTCAAATAGTAAAGGAAAGAAAAAAGGAAGTACATTGTGATAGTGCGAATGATTCTGCCGCCCACCAAGATCCGCATCTCCACTGTGAATATTACTCTCAGGCATAGTCTTCGTTACTGTCTGTTTCAAGAATCCAATTAGAAAGAAGTAACAAAAGTTTGTATTGCAACAAGTTGAATTTACCTTGAACACAGCAGGTTCATTCATATCATTCCATATACCATCCACACCATTAGGGACGAATTCTTCCACTAGATGAGCCCACCAAGAGCGAGTTTTTGATTGTGTAAAATCAGGAAAGACACAAGGTCCAGGCCACACCTCCCCTGAGCAGAGAATGAAATAGCATGTAATGCCCCAAGAAATTACATATTTGGTTGTATATATTAACAAATTAGTCCTCTGGGCCAGTTCTCAAAGACATACAACATTGTTCTTTCAAATTAATATTATTATCATAATCTTTTGAAGTGCCAAATATAACATATACCAACAAAAGGTTTTCCATCCGCAGTTTGAATCCAGACATCTCTTTCTGAACCACTATCATACACAAAATATCCCTTTTCACTTTTAATTCCAGGATCAAGCATCCAGATAGCTTTGATCCCAATTTTGTGAAGATCATTGGCCAGAGACTTTGGGTCTGGAAATCGCTTCTGCAAAGATAGTTGTCCATTTTGAATTAGTTTCAGAGACAAATTATCCAAGAACACATAAAGATCAGCAGTAATAACATGGGATCTGGTATAACTAATGTTCCTCAATAATATACAATTTGGCTGCGCACACTTCATAATAACTGTATCAATGAAAAACCTTGTCTGGCATAAAAACACGGTAGATGCATGCAGAACAGTGTAAGAAATAAGTCACCTTGGAGTATATTTGTTAAACAAAATCCAAGCAGATAGTTTGATGGTAAAGGATCTATTGGAGAGATTTTTGTGGAAAGACTACCTCTCATAAACTTCCTATACATATTTCCTACTGCAAATTGTGATACATGTCAAGAGAGAAGATACCTTTCAACCGGTGATGGACCTATTCATCTTGCCAACTCAAGCAACCCAAATAAAGAAGCATCTAACCTATGTAACCCAATTTTTTGAAAAAACTTGGAGTAGAGTTTTGGACTCGTGCCTAGTCTGCTATGGCAAATTCCGTTATAGCAATGGAATGTCACATAATTTGAATCACATGCTATCAAGAAGAGGTGAGTAAATTGAGCGAATCTCGGAATAGACTCTATTTGAACAAACATGTCCAGAAGCCATGTTAAATATCCACACTGACACACAAAACATACCTTATCAAAAGTGAAACAGCGAAAGCCATCCATGTAATCAATGTCCATCCATACGACATCACAAGGAATACCTTTTTCACGAAAAGTCCTCGTAATCTGGAGTAAGGCAAATGAATGAGACCAACCAAAAGATTAAATAGTTGATAAAGGTTTGAAAACAGTAGCCAATCATTCAACACAATAGAAAATATATCTGGACAAGTACACAATAGGTTCAACGTTAAAGATATTGAACAGTATAATTAGAAGCATTTGCATATAAGGTGGCAACCATACATATATACTATTATACATGCAAAAACAAACCGCTTTGATCTTCCAAGTTACAAAATAAAATCATTTTGGACGCGGCTTCGGTTAAATGTTGGTCACCCCAATTTTGGAATATATTGATATTTACAGAGAGATAAGAAAAATAAAAGGTAGAAAAAAAACAAGATAAATGATCAACCTCAAGAACTCTTGCATCAGAATCATAACTCCAACGACATTGATGATAGCCCAAGGACCACTTTGGGTGCATAAAAACAGTTCCTGATCACAGAACCTCAGATAAGTAAGCATCTTATCGCATCAGTGTCAACAGTTGGATATAATAAAATAAATAACTGGCAGGAGATAGGCATGCGTGCAGTATAAAGTTATAATAAAAAAAATAACTGGCAGGAGATAAGCATGCGTGCAGTATAAAGTTCAACAACATTACATAATAGCAATTAGAATATGAAAACTGGTAACTCTAGATGAAATCCTCTTCGTTTGAACTAATGCAACCTCTTCGTTTGATGAAACATTATTAGTTTTCCATGGTAGCTCCACTTCTCAAGGGGCCCACTTGCTGTTCTAGTTATACAGATTCACTGTGTGTCAATGAAAAAGAAAGCTGCGCAAAACATCAGGTTTCGACATTTCCCGGCTGCTGCTTTCCCATTGTGCCAATGCCCCAATATACTTAAATCTTTTAATTTCCAGAACACTATCCGCTATGTTGAGTGACAACATCAGATACTGAATGGTAAGTCACATTGGTTAAGTAAATGGATTATTTTCCTCGTGATATTGTCATTCTCATTTTCCTAAATGAAAAGAGGCGAGTTTTTCTCAGTACTCACTTCAACTTTATTATCTAGGGACTGACTACTATAACTGGCAGAAGCTGGATAACCAAAAGGCAACCGTACATGAAGATGCCTCAAAGGCTTTGCTGGTCTATGCCACAAGTTTTGCGACTTAAAATTCCCACTTAAAGCATTTAAATAAGTCAATGTTACAGAAAAGAAAATTACCAACTGCTCTTGAGAAAGATACAAGAACATCAGTTGGAGATGGAAATGGACCAAAAATGATAACAGGATACGATGGTGGAGAAACAAACTTGATATTTGATTTGTTCCGCAAGTCAATCTGTTCAAACAGTAACTCGTCATTGCAACAGCCAATCGCCAAAGTACCGATTTTACAAGATAACAGAGAGATCTTGAGTACCTCACAGCGTTTTGTTGTATCAGCAAGGACACCTACTGCCTCTCCGTTTGGAAGGACTGCAAGAACCCACGGGTGTGATTGGTACAAGGAAGTTGTTCCAGAACCATATCCCCAGGCATCCGTATTCCACGTAAAAATCTATATGACATGAAAATCAGATCTATAACTTGAAAAGATTATCATGCAGATTTACCTCCTTAAACCAAGCAACAACTTGCTGATGGAAAAAAAACTACATTGGCTTACTCTCTTCCCCGTTCGTTCAAGCTCTCCGCTGACTTCTCCAGTTCCATAAAATGAGGTATTTGTTGGAAACTGAATCACATTCATCAATTAGAAAACACAACAAATTTATAAGTAATCTGTAAGATACTGTATTGAAGAATTATAGCTGATAGCATGACAATATATATCATTACCTCAACATTAACTATCTGCTGTCCGTTTACACATTCAAAAGTGGGAACATAAGTTGGACGTTTAGAAACATTCATCAGTGGTGTACCTCTGACTTTAGGATTTTGAAAAGAAATGTTCGGAAATGCTGCTTTTCTGTCATCTGCAGAACAATCAAACCGGAATACTCCTTCCTCAAGAATTGGCTCAAAAATCATATTCCCCGATCGCACATCAGAATCTTCAGCTGTCCCCCCATGTCCAGCCATCATGGATACTCTCCTCCTAACTCCTTTTTTCCTACACACCAAAAATTCACAGAAAAAATATTTCTTCCCATAAATGATCAACATCAGTGCACTACTAAGTTACTGCAGATTAAACCAAGAATACACAGAAGTACACATGCAAAGTATCAAACTCTTGCAAGTAAAGAATAAACCCAATACGTACTACGACGAAATACACATGCACAACTGTAAAGACAATTCTTAAACGTTGTCCCAGATTCTCACCGCCCTAGGGAGAATAGTGCTTAAGTTTTCAAATTTCATTCCCAACCAATAAGCTACACAAGGGAGCACATATAAGGATACTAACACATGTATAGCCCAACACATTCCCTAAAATTATGAAATAGATTTAGTTCCCTGATCAGTCAATTGTTCATTTCTTACTAATTTTCAACCCTTTTTGAGCAATTTGTCCAATTCATCATGTGTTTATAATTCGTTTTACCATTCTTCATCAGAAGGAGATTAAATCAACATTCGTTCAATGGAGAATATCCATATAGCTCCTTTTGATCCTAATCCTAGTGCTTGCTCTTCACTGTGCTGCAAAAAAGAATGCTAGTAGTATAATTTTACAACAGTGTGATTGAATTTGAAACGCTTAACGACAATGGAATGAACTCACTCAAAATACTAAAAAATAACGAAAATTATCAAATAAATCAGACATTTAACCGAAGAGGAAATCGTAGAAGAATAATACTGACCTGATCGAATGAAGCAGAAATTTTGTTGTAGCGAAATTAAAGCAGCGATGGTGAGAAGTGAGCTCTATCAGTCTCTTTTTTCTGATGTTGCCTGTGTGACAAGAACAACAACGCTCTACTCAAACACACTGATTTCTCCATTTCTGTTCAATTGAACGAAAATAATGGTAATAAAAAATGTAAAAAAGAAAACAAAAATAGTTGTTTCATTATGTGAATATTAGAAAGTATGGGAAAGAATTTAATAATTAAATATTTTAGACGGGTACTTTTGAATTTGTATTTGTGTAAAATTGAAGTATTAAAGAGTTAAGGGTTGTAAATGCAATTAATGAAAAACTGGAAAGAATAAGAAAAAGGAAAAAAAAAGTGGATATTTTAATGTCCATGGGCAAAAATGTCAGTTTGGATGACGTGACATACTTCTAGTTAACTATCTTGATTTATTTGAAACTAGAATTGACTAGTTGGAGTTTTTTTTATAGGTATTATATTCGCTAGTAGGGATTTATTTGTAATTACGTCATATAAAGAGGGTAATGAATGTGATCCACCCTTAAAATTATATTTCCAAACTTATTTATTCTCTCTCCATATCTCTCTCTTTCATACTATATCCATTTTCTTGCACACTTTATGTAAGTTTATTTATCCTTTTTCATACTTTATAGTTTTTATCCTTTTTTTTTTTAATCACGAAGTCTTAAGTTTGTGTTAATAAAAGACAAGCCAACTGATAGGGGATGGATGGAGCATGGTTCATTGGGGTTATATTATCGCCCTTGAAGGACGAACTATCGTTTTGCAAAGATTCAACCAAAACGCATAGAACAAAAGCTATGTAGTACGAAAAGTCGCAATGTATCTACTCTGCAACTAGAGAAACTTGACTTGGAGTGGGGGACAAGCTGTAGTTGCAAAAATAAGGGTGCCTAGCTTAAGGTACCTTTTGAGAAAAAACATTGCCCTGTGGTATCTGTTGTACTTATAGTACAAAATTGTTGTACTTGTAGTACAGAATTGTTGCACTTACAAGAAAAGACACCTTAAGGCAATGGTTTACACATAATGTGTATCAGCCTCGAATTTTCCCCAAAAATAAGGCATTGTGCTAAAATGTTTCTCAATTCGATAAAAACCCAATGTGTAGCAAAAACATATGGCTTGCAAGGTTTAGCCCAATTTAAGATTGGGCAACCTACTTGACATGACAGTAAGGCTCTTCAATAATGGTTGACTAACCAAGCGGCTACTAGCTCGTCCAAACCATCGAACTAGACCAAAAGGTCTACTAGAGGTTGCCTACCGACTAGCAACTGTTCCTTACCCAAACTCTACATAACCCTTGGGAGGACCAATCAAAAGGAGACCTAGTCTCTAGTCAAACCTCTTGAACCCATGAGCTTCCACTTGTACTTTAGGTTGTACACCATTAGAAGTCGCGTACTTAAAACAAGGTACGTGAGTGCTATCAGGAGGACTCAAGAGAGCTTTTTCTTCTTAAATTTTCTTTTGTCCTTAATGCATATGCAACTGAATGATATACAATGGTTCCCCATTTATCCCGAACGAGGCCTCGAACTACCGATATATTGGATGGAGAGAAGGTGGTCTACGAACTGAGCTACACCTCGTTGTCGAGGTCTGAAGAGAGTTGGTTGACAAAGTATTCCAATTCAAACTCTGAAGAAATAATCAACTTCTATACGATGTTGAACGCCTCCCAAGATCTCGGGAGTGGTAGGAGACCATTATTCACTACTCCCATGAGACTTTATAAGGGGAGAATGGTAAAAAGGAGGGGGATCGTCGAATACTCACAACTAAGTTTCCACCACTCAAACAATCTGAGACCGGCAAACCCTTACTCTTATGTATCCATCACTAACTCAACCTAACCAGACCCTGCCATCTGATGCTACGACTAGGCCACTGAAGTCCGCCTGCCCCTGATTAGTACATTTAGTTCTCAGTTCGAAAGGGCCCCAAACCATCATGCGTCATCTTTACGTATCGTCTGCTCACCGATTTGACCTCCGATGGATAAGTCCATTCCGTTTACTATTTTACGCTCTCTTTCAATTTATAATTTTCTATACGTTTACTCACTTGAGCATCAGAATCCATGTTGTCGACTATACTGCGGTGTCCCTTTTGGAATCTCATGAGCTCCTGCTTTCTCGTGCCTTGGCTGCCTTGCAACATCGCCGGTGCCCACCATCTCCTCATATATCAATTTTAGATATCAATTAAAGTGTTTCATATATCAATTTTAGAGACATCAATTAAAGTGTTTCACTTAAATATTTTTCATATATACATATTTTCTAGAAAATTCTCCATT
>JAYMSG010000340.1:0-10592 GCA_036897925.1 Aragoa abietina | reverse complement strand
GATATTTACGGTTAAGTATAATGTCTCCTCCATAAGCTCGAATTTGTAATGCACCTGCGCACATTTAATAGTTTCAATGTTTGTGTAAGTCTACAATTACAGAAATTAGCTTTCAATACACAAGGAGAGCATTTTAGTTCGAAATTCAGTTTTACCTCAATGAGCCAGTCAATGAGGATACCTCGCATCCTGTCATTGATGTCAAATTGCTGCGACATGTAGTCCGGAGGGACACAGCTAAGATTCTGCATTCGGTATCAAACGGCACAAAATACAAAGCAGCAAATAGATAGAGTTAGTAAACGAGTTAACATAAACTGAATAGTAAAACTATCATACGAACATCATCTGCTTAAACATGTAACACAAAATATCACATAGCATTAGTAAATTGCTTAAAACAAACTGATCTGTTTAAATATCATAGGAGAAAGCCTTCTTAAACAAGTAGTAAAATTTGACCAACATTTTACTCTGCTTTAGTAATATCTCTATATAAAAATGTATATTGTGATTACATATGCATGACTAAAGGGATACATAAATAGATATTTCACCTCTGTCTTTTTGTAATGAGCATAAACATCGTCGATATACTCAGTGACTGCTAGTGGATTGTTCTTGTCACAGCTATCTATGTCAACTATTAAGTCATCCTCATCCATGTCTTCCATCTCAGCGTCCTGCAACAATTTACAGCATCAAAAAATAAAAGCACAAGTTAAACACAAAAAAATAAAATAATATGATGAATACCATTCGGTCAATCTCTTCCAGCATTGCTTCTGTGTGCTGCACGTACATTGGCACTTCATGATTGTCCACAGCCTTGTACTTGTCATCCGAGTCAATTATAATGCAATCTTCATTACTTGCTCCTGAGTGCACTCTTGGCTTCACTTCCTTAAGAAGTGATTGCTTCTGCTCTTTTCCAGCCAATTGTGAAGCAAACTTTCTATACATTCATCAAGAACATAAGCATAAGAACAAATTTCAGCCTATTCTAAGGCTTGAATTGATTAACACTTAAAGCCATATCAGTTGATATCTTCAAATTCTTCAATTTATTAATAAAATACCAAAACTAAAGAAACAGGCTAGCATTATATTTTCTATAACAAACCAATATATTAGCCAACATCCTATTTTCCGATCCAACCGATTGAATGGATTAAGCCTTTCACTCTAGATCATTCATGATGTCTCTCATTTCTTCAAATCATATACCATAGGAACTAAAGAGAAAAGCTCATAAGACTCTTCTACACATCAAGATTTAAAATCTAAATAAAAATACACTGAATCATTAGCCCACCTATTATCGTATTCTACCAACTGAATGGGTCATACATTTTACTTCAGGTCATCATTCATTCAAATCATGAAGCAAAGAACAACCATAACTAGAAAATACTAACGCCATAAGACTCTTCTACACAGGCATCAAGATTGAAAATCTAAATAAAATTACACCTAATATCCCACCTATTATCAGATTCTACCAACTGAATGGGTCACATATTTCACTTTAGATCATCATTCATGCAAAGCATGAAGCAAAGAATAACCATAACTAGAAAGTACTAACAGCATACCTAGTGACAGGTCGATGGACCGGAATAACCGGAATCTTATTATGCCCGCCAGCATTTTTCCTAAACAAAGATCAACAGTAAACATGAATAATAAGGGACTACAACATTAATGTGACAAGAAAAGGAATCAACTGAAAAAGACTAACAAGGGTTTAAGAAAACTCACTCAGTCAAAACCCCTCTTTTTGGAACAGTTCCTATGATGTTACTAATTGTACTCAAAGCCCTTCTGTTGTTTCCAACTCCTGTACTCGATTTCCCACCTCCAGGCTTCAATAACCCTATCGAAAACAATCGTTCCACGATTCAGATTATACGGCATTAAAGTTTCACTCAATCAAAGATTCTAACAGTTTACATCCGAATATAAAGAAACCAAACAAGAACTGAACTTTCAAATCACCTTGAACGTTTGAAGGCCTAATCACATTCAAACCCGGAAAATTCTCGTCTGATCTTACTCCCATCTTGAATTTCTCAATAAAAGCTACTGCAAATTTGAAATTAAACAAATAAAAGACAAATTCAAGAACTCAGAAAAAATGCAATGAAACACAAAAGAGATTCAAATAATCAAGATTCGATTATAAACAAGAAAACCCAGATGAAGAAATAATAAAAAACAAGATCAAAACCGAACATTGGGAGGAAAAAGTAAACAAAAAACCTTGAATCAAGAAATCTCCCTTTACATACACTTCTCAAGAAACTCCCAAGAGAAAAGACGATTGATCTCAAAATCATAAACCCATCGCTTTGAATCTATAAATCAAACAACGGACTGTGTTTCTTGATTGATGTTTGAATGACTTTGAGAAGGGCGGTGGAAGAGAGAACAACAACTTAATTGTTTTTTCTTACAATACGAACTTTCTCTGTTTATGAAGATTTGAAAATAACGGCTAGTAAAATTGGGCCGAACGATGAAACGACGCAATGTTCCGCGTTTGGCTAACGGTTCTTTCTTTTTGCTTTTTCCTGCCCCATGTGCTTTGTTTGGTTGGTTTGAAAAGAAATCATTATTTTCATTAAATTTCTTGCTTTAAAATCTTTTGCTGGATTAAGTGACACTAAATTCTGTTATTTTGCAATGACTGAGAAGTGGTATGTGGTTTGGAAATGTTTTAAGCTGGCATTTCCTTCTTAACTATTTTTACATTAGCTCAATACCAATTTACGGGAGTATCAATGGTAACAAATTATAATTACTTACGTGTTTTATCAATGACACCGAATGCTAACCTAATGAGTTACTATCTTTATCGATGACAGCGAAGGCGGTACCCAATTGCGGGACTCCCGATGATAACAAATTATAATCAATTACGCATTTTATCGATGACAGTGAAACCTAACCTACTTTGCGGGAGTATTAAATTTATTAGTTATTGAAACTAAGTCATGGATAGTCAATAACCAACACGTATTTAATATTTTTATGTTCGTGTTTTCATTGGTATTCTAAAAACTTATCATTTAACGTACCGTTAACGAACCACATTTTTATATGCAAATTTGAAAATGACAGACATCGCCTCATATAATCGGTGTTCCATCGTTTTAAAATAAAGGACTTTTCTGCATGACGCCCTCTTATCAAGTTTGACATTCTTCTAAAAACAATAGTTATATTAAAAAAGATTGAGAAATCCAAGTACATTTCTTTTATGTTTGCATCCTTAAATTGCTCCATCTTTTTTGTAATGTAGAAGCTAATTTTCCAAATGCTCAAATAAAGTAGATAGAAAACTTTTCCACCACCACCAATGCTAAGCTAATGATGAGATTTTGATTTTGAAATGTTGCATGGAGCGTGGAAATTGCCACTATCTCTTCTCTTTCTCCTTTTATTAGTAGGGATCACATATTGCTATGTATCTGCTATTGTTCCATAAATTAAGCATTCAATGTTCACTTATTTGGTCGTAAATTCGTAGCCACTATCAAATTTATTAAGATGATAAGGATGTTAACAGTTGAATCAACGGGTCAACTTGAAAGCGAGGTTTTTAGAGCCAACAAATTCGAAGTTGAGAGATATAACCATAAAAAGAGCTGATAGCTTACGAACTAAACCTACTTGCGTGCATGATTTCTTGAATTTTAGACTAAATTTATATAATTGGATCTAAAATACGAGATGAATGTGCGAGGATAAGCTGCAAAGTTTGCAATAAAATTTTGTCTTTTTTAATGAAAGCATGAGCATTTTCGGCAATAAACATGGTGCCGAAATTCGATACTCCCTGTCTACAAAACAAGTTTCATATACTCCATGGCAAGCAAGATGGTGAATCCTCCAAATCCATCGGGGAACAATGTACATACAAATACAGTCAATCTATGATACTTACTATATAGCAAAGGAAATTCACTCACAAATTTACAATGAAGAGAAACAGACAGTATTTCTGTTGCCAATTCTGTCATTCCAACAAGAAGATGACACAAGAGTATGTATATTAATTGTACTGTGTACCTACATGGCTACATTACATTGACATCTTCAGCCATCACAGATTTTGTTCAAACTACAACATATGCTGACTTCACATCCCGTGTTTTCCCCAAGTACAATACAGTACAGATATCCTACTTTCGCTGTACATGTTCCCAAGCAGCAGACGAATCTTTGGTAACTGAACAACAGAGAGTATTGTCACCATATTCATATAGAATGAATAGGAAATCCTCAAATCTCTGAGATGGCTTGTAGACATCAAGAAAATACCTCAAACAGAAGACTAGTAATATCAGTAAAGATGGTGGTGTTATACAGGGAACAACTATGCATCTCTTTCTCCATAATGAAACATGGTCAGAAAGTACTTGCCCCCTGCATTTCTACGACACGTACATACCAGATGCATGCCCAGCTAACTCGAAATCAGCTACTCCATTGAATTGGTTCATCATATCATTGGTAGTAGGACACCCTTTGCCACTAGCAAGAGGTAGGTGTTCACCGAAAAGAATATGATGCAGCGATGGTTTGTGGCTGCTTCTGACAAGCACACTTGGCTTTTCAAGTATAACGGTTTGCTCGTAGATACACGGGGGACCTGGTGAAGAAGCCTCCGCCCTTGTAATCTTAGCTAAGAGTTTATTCTAACAACAACAAAAAATAAAAAATCACAGCATTAATAAATCAAGCTGATTGGTTGGAAAGAAATAGAAACTGGTAACTGTATGGTAGCGGGCAATAGCATAAATACAACTTGCAACAAATCCCTTGTTATTATTATTGCATGTAAATTCTTTTCCAAATCTGGAAAGGGATACTGTTTAAACAAAAAGTTACCAAAAAGACTTTCTGACTTTGTAAGGGAAGGGTTTTAGTATAGAAAAAAATCAAACATATGCGCATGTGGCACAATAAAAGGGGAATAAGTGCTGGTTATATAAATCATGAAATAGATTAAAGATGAAGAATACCATTTCTGGAATGCACGTCATTCTCCCTTGCTTTTGTTGCATGTCTTTCCATCCAAATGCTTCATCTGGCTTATTCAAATTTTTCGTGGAATATATTGCTGTAGGCACATGAAAACCATTTTGACAATGACTGGGAAAGCCATCTTGCTTGACCTGTAACTTGGTGTTTGGGTACACAGCGGTTGGTGAGGAAGGCATATGTGATGCATGCGAATGCAAGGCACATTCGTTGTACCATCGACCATATTGTAACCACTGAAAGTACAGATCATAATCCCCACTGAGATCTATCAGCGAATTTAAAGATTTGGGAGCCAGGTCACAGTCATAATCCCATAATTTTCTTGAACACGTTAGAATTGAGTCTCCGTCTTGCTTTTGAGATGTTTCAAATCCGTTGCTCACACCACGGGATAAAGTACACTTACTGTAGTTTTCATGGATCAAGTTATCATTTCCACACGATCCAGACTCTGCAAGAGAAACATCGGGCCCACGTCTACCTTGATGCCAAGCCATGGTGTTTGAAAAGAACTTGTTCAGCCCACTGGCAATACAATTTTCGGGCAGCAAAAGTATCTTCCTGAGTCTCTTCGCCCCATAAGTGAAAGCGCTGCGTACGCGATAGAAGTTTCCTGCATAGAACAAAATGGTAAAAATCTATACGCAACTAGCACCCATGAGCTTCGGGTGGTAAGGTTTACAAATGTAAATTGTTGTAAACATATAAGATCTAATTTTCCATGAAAAGTTTTATAATGGGACAAGGTTCATAGTTCTCAATCAGAGTAAATCTTAAAACTATATGTCTGTTACTTGTAATTGGGAAAACCACATGCGTTAAAATTTTCATTAGCCACCCCCTATGATATACTTTTGCATCTTCTTAGCTAAAACAGCCATATTGCCGCTTGCAATCAATTTGATAACACAAACCTGCTACACATCCAAATACGACTCAAAATAATGTAAACTAAAACATTTAAATAATATCTAAATAAAAAACGCCGCTGAGCAGTGTTCTTTAGTAACGCTCACTATTTGCGCTACATATTAATCTTGTAGTTGTGCTTTTAACAACTATACATTAGTCAAACAGAAGTAGCAATCTAGATCTCTTATCTATCCATTAGAAAAACCACGTTCCTTTCAAGTTCATGAAGAAAAAAAAGAACTTCTACCTTTGCTTACACTACGCCCAAGATTATTAAAGGCTTTTAGAGGATCAATTATGTTGAGATGCTTCTTCTGAAATCCACGAGATATGACGTCACTGCCACCACACGGAACTGAAAACATGCCAATCCAACAACTTAACAAATCACTTCTCAGCAGTAAATTTCCATCAATATCTTTTGGCATCTCGACTGCACATGGGACAATGTAAATGGTTAGAATATGAATACTACTATCTTTATGATGTAAGAAATACTATCCCAATTTGGAGAAATGCTACTCACCAACAATGTCGGGCAATGATGAAAGGCGAAGAGGCCCATTTATGTTAACACAGAAAGTCTCCCAATCAAATTTGCTAAAGTAGTCCAAAAACTTATGTAGAACCTGGAGTTGAATATTTCAATAACTAGAACCATTTTGTCAAAGAAATTTGAAGAAACAGATTATACCGGGGATTACTCACAGCTAGAGGCCCGTTTAATGTCGAGTGATATAGATTGAAAACATGTAAGACCAATATCTCCAATGCATAGGTGGATATCAAGCCATGTTGCGCTCCAAGAACACGGCTTTCGTAGTAAGACCAGGACTTGATCAGCATAATACTCCGCTTAAACAAATGATCTTTGCCAACGAGGCGATCAATCTGAAGTACAAGTATAAGGGAACAGTAACATTGAGAAGATTAGATCCACTTCCTCCATGATTAACATAAATCTTAAGGTAACAAGCATCGGTAGATAAGCTAAACCTAATTTTAACAAAATCTACAGCACAAGGAAAAAGGTATATGTATTTAAAAAACAAAAAGTGTCGGAGTCTCCGCAGATTGTATGTTTTAAGAGCACAGGACCTGCGCTTCTTTTGCGCCGTGAGCACTAGCACGCAAAAGCACATTTATCATTCACAAAAGAATAAATGAATATGGAGCACCGAATATTGCTGGCATAAAGCCTGGGACTACTCTGAAACTTTTTGCCTCAAATCCAAATTAGATCATGTAAGAAACGATACATGTTATGAATCATCTGATGAAGAAAATGATAAATGAAAAGGCACTTCATAACACGAAGGTTTCAGAACACAAGTTACCTGCTCGAGAAAACATAAGGTACTAAGACCTTCAATCTGATTGAAGGAAATGTCGACAACTATGTTCTGAACCATGCATTTCACAAGTTTAACCTCGGCACGGATAAGCTGGACATCCTTTACTACAAACTCTGAAGTGACGGTTCTGTCTGCTTTCTGAAGTACATCTTTCAACTTACCAGCCAACACGTCTTCATTTGCACCACAAAATGCAGCGAGATCAATATCCCCATCTGGGATGTAAGTTTTTAGTGGTACAGATCCATATGGAAGTACCTGCAAAAGTTGCATATCTCAGTTGTGCATACACTGCGCACTCATTGTGCACCAATTGAGAAATTAAATTGGTACGACTGATGTACCAAGAAAATGTAAGTACTAATGTCGCCTGAAACTTATATACAGAGTTGCTTACTATTTTAATGTACATGGAACCACCATGAGTTCAGCTTGGTTTAAATAGAGATCACTATGCAAAATAACAAGGACAAGGAAAGTAAATACGGCTCAGTCGTCTTTAATGATCAAGAGACAAAATGACGCAAAGTGTAATGTCTATTACTCTACACAAGATATACCTAATAATATAAGTGTTTTTGACATATTATAGTAGTTATGGAGACCATCTTGCAATGTGATACCGTACTCAGATAGTTCATCTAACATTATCTTTGATCTGCTTGGTTCACGCCCCTTAGATTAATGAATAATCTATGAATAGACCAAAGTAACATAGACATGGAAGGGTCCTCTGAATTACTTTAAGAGATTCCCCAATTACATGGTAGATTCCCATGATACGTGAATAACAGACTTCTCTTATCCAACACTAGGATTTGTGCATAAAAATTATAGAATGATGCTGAGAATCGTTAGATCCACATACATGACAAGGAAATTGCTTTGTAAATGCCAAATTCTTCTGTATAATCTCAGCTATGCATCAAACAAATAAGTCTTTCGAGCTTTTTGCACCAATATTCTTCCAATTGAACATATGAGGGATTGATTACATAAACTTGTTTACTAAGGAAAATTCACGGCAAAAACTTTCTGCTGCATTGTGTAATGAGGCTATCAATGCAAGAGCGTCAAGAAATGGAAATAGAATAATTATGCACCTTGTTCACTGAACATTATAGAGACTGTATCATCTATGATTGCATATCAGATTCGCACCAAGACAAGAACTCAACTTAACAAACTAAACAACAAGCGCATTTTTAGATGGGCCAAGCAAGCATATAAACTTATAAAGATGATATCTTAATCGAAAAGACAGAAAGAAGAAGAAAAAAACTGTAAAACTTCACCACAAGACCAAGATGATCTCTGATTAATCTCTGAAAAAAATTGGTGACACTTCTTCTCCTCTCTTCCGAACCAGCAGTGGGATGAATCTTTCGGATAATCTCACTAGCTGCCTCTTCAGCTACAGCCCAATTCTTCAACCCAATTCCAAATGGGCTTGGCTCCTCAACTGTCTTCGTTGACCCACTAGCCTCAACGACGCTGCTGCTCCAGCTGGTATTACACAAGCATGGCCTATACATCTTAGGAAAAAAGATTTCTAACAGATTTTGTGGGCTCGCCTCTGCATTTGTAATCCTTGACCCACTAGCCTCGATCTCGCTACTGCTCCAGCCAGTATTATACAAGTATGGTTTATACAACTTGGGGAAAAAGATTTCTAACAAATTATGTTCCTGCATTTGTGAGGAAAAATAAGCATTAAAGATTATACAGAGCAAGGCACAACAAAGAGTTTAGCGCAAGTACAATTGCATTACCATCTTCAACAATTTTCTCGAACGATCATTTGATTATCCACTTTTCGAAATGTAACGTGCAGCAGCAAGACTTCTATTCTGCAAAAACAAAGAAGATTGATCATGTTGTTACATACACCTCTTACTATCTGAAATTACTATCACCCAAATACACATCACTATAATAGAATCCAACATTTAAGCATATCGTTCATTCGAAGAAATGTTAATCACAGCGAAACAGCAACAAATACAGAATTCACAAGATTCAGTCTTAATACAACACAACATTCTGTAAACTCTAATCTTCAACATAAACCCACAGCCACCATAAAGAATAGGAAAACCAATTCGGAATGGATTTTCTATCTTGGTTTTAATTTTCCGATTCTTCGTTTTCATGCAAACCCATTTCTCATTTTTGAATCTAGTATCCAAGACAATTGGGGTTTTCTTTTTAATCGAACGGTTTGCATGGGGAGAATTATGCGGAAATTCTTCAGCATGGTTTTCAAGAATTAAAAAAGGTGAGAAATTTACCGAGGGAGAAGCAAATTTAGCATGAGAAATGTTTCGTTGTTGATGTGGGTGAACTTTCCTTTGCGAATGGGGAAATTTAATTGTTGCGGTGGCGTCACACGGCGGAGTACGGCAGCGTTGTCAGGCAGAGAGAGGGGAGATAGAAAAGGAAACTTACAATTGAAGTTAATGTCAAGAGTATTTAAATGAGAATATTAACCATGGGAAAGCCCATTCTTATTTATTTATTGGTCTTGTAAGTTTTGAGTGAATTTGACCAGATGAAAACTTAGCAAGTTTAACTTGACGAGCAACAAAACTAATGTTTTTATCCGGTAATTTGATTGTGACCTTTTTATAAGAAAAATGAAAACATATAAGCTAGTTAATCTCAAATTAGAGTTATTGTGCGACATCAGTGCAAAGAGTAACGGATTCGACTCGTTAAAATTCAAATTCGATTTGATTAATAAAATGTTCAAGTCGAGTCGAATGTCAATTAAATTTTGATGTACTCAACTAAATTAGGGTTCAAGCGAAGCCAAATTCTAAATCATTAGGTACTCAACTCGACTTTGTTCATTACAACACCACCTACAATGCAGATAAAGTGGACATTCCAATTTCTTATTGAGATATTAAACCATAATTGTATTTCTAACTAATTAAATGTACCGTGCTACTATAATCGAATATTTTACATTCGTTCACATTCGATATTTTCAATACGTACGGATCGGGAGGATCACCTTCCCAATTATGAGAAGAAGAAAAATTAAAAGTTATTCTATTAGAAAAATCCGTTTAGAGTGGATATTTATCTCCCATCATGTTAAGCTAGTTTATGTTTCGTTCTTACATTTTAATTTTTGAGTCCCGTCTTGAGTAGTGGCATTTTGTTGAGCTTAGTGCAGGAATAAGTATGTGAATCTAAGATTTTCGAGCATATTACAAAATAAACTCCAAATTGTTTGAAATGTCACTAAACCCTTTGAATACATGT
>JAYMSG010000339.1:0-10598 GCA_036897925.1 Aragoa abietina | reverse complement strand
AATTAATAAAAGAAGAAGTTTCCTCCACCACGCAGAAGAGTCCGCTGTGCGCTCAAGAAATAAAAGGCGAAATTTTTTATAGTCTGATCCTGGGATAATTGCCGAGAAGCAATTTCCAACAGATTCCCCCTCCTCAAGATTGCTGAACTCCAAAAAATGCGTTGGCCTATGCTCCTCATGGAAGAACTCGTGAGGCGAACCCAGTTTCAATCCATAGACCATGCTTACCGTGTGCTTTACTCCCATAAAGTTGTAGTTCCAGGGCCCGTTATCCGGTATCTGCAAAAATCCAAGTACCATAAATCACACACCAGGATATCACACAACGAAATACGAAAAGGAAGACCATAATATTCATGTGATAAAAGGACGACACATGAACATGAGCAAGAAGATGAGACTTACCATGTAGAAACCAAGAAAACGGTCACTCAAAAGCATCTGTACTTTTTCATAGTAGGTTGGCAGGTAGGTAGCCATGGGGATTGGCAGCCACATCAGTATTGCTTTTTTCCCATTCGTATCCTGATGGGGTCAGCTTATATGCAGTCAACGAACAGGAGCCCGGAGTGAAACTGCATGTCAGAATAATGCACTTCTCGCCATCCCATTGTGGGTTGTTCGACAATACCTTAGCATGAGCAGCCAGATCCTAAAATTTTGCACAATTCATCAAATGTTCAAAGAATAATCCTCGAGAAACAAGATAAACAAATAACAGGCTAACTTGAAGAGGAATTACATCTAGACTCTATAAACTCATTTTCTATTGTATGGAGCAGAGGAAAAGTAAAAGTCTGAGAGAGGCGATTTATGCAAACATCAAACGGCGGCTACAGCAACGAAATGGTAAGTTCAAATAAAGTTTATAGTTACTTTATTTTTACTCCGCCATACCAGATGGCAAGCAGATACGAATGTTAAAAAAATAATAATAATAAATAAAGGAACGTAAGTTCAAAACCAACCTGTGGAGAAAGCTGAGGAAGCTCATTCGGTTGCGTATGCAACCATCCAAGAGGCTCTAGATCATTCAAGAAATTATGATTGGGAATTCCTGATGGGAGATGAACATGCTGATGTGTTCCCCATTGGGGTGGCATGGCAATACAACGAATCTCCTTCACCTGGGGATTATCTGGAGGGCTTATTCCATAAAGGTAGCCAGCAACCTGAGTACGAAGGTCCGCTATGCATATAAACTTCTTCAAGATATTCTTGGGCATGATGTATGTATAACCGGTTTCCTGCAATTAAACAGGAAATAAATCTCAAGTATTAATTAAAACAAAAAAGAAATTATGTATTATAAACTTCTACAAAATTCTCAAAGGTAAACAGTAAAATGAAAGCTACCTTAATGTCTTCTGAGTTAACATATATGTGATTGACCCTAAGATGGAGATTAGTGGCAGATATTGCTCGAACACGCCAGTCAGTTTTGGAATCAAACGCTGCTTGCCCATAAGGACTTGTAGTGGAAACAATCAATTCCTCTCCATGCACATTTGTGGTCTTCGTGGTTACTGCTGTAACCTGACTAGCTTCCTTGGCCTGAAGGAGAGAGGACAGAAATCCAGAATTAACAACTGTGTCCAACCAAAAAGAAAATGAAGAGGAAACACTGCTTGAAACCAAGCTCAGACCTGTTTCTCAATATCAGCAATTTGTTGTCGTTGCTGCGAAGGTGGCGTGATCTCAGCACCAAGAATTATATCACGGATCTCGGATTGGGTAAGTGCAGATGTGTTCACATTATTCTTCTTCGCATAATCCGATAGTATAAGGTCTCTCAGGGCTACTTCAACCTGCACAAATCATGGGTGAATTGAAGAAAGCAGTGTCAGACTTGCAACACTTCGTTAAAAGTGTGAAAATTCCTCCACCAACAGAAGGGTAAATTACATAAAACCCTTAAGTATGCCATATTTAGCCAAACACCCCGTGAAAATTAGACAACACGTACGAAGGTATGTCAGTGCAAGCAGGCAGCAAAATGTGGATTTTTGTATCAGTGTTTTAATCATGAAAATAAAATAAAAAACAACTCATCCTGAAATATTACTTCTGAAAATTGATACTTAGCGAAAAGCGATTTATAAGGGGCTTCACTCACATGTTTTTTACCAATTAATGGTTAAAAATTAAAAGCCAGTATGCAGTACGCAATGTGAAATCATGAGTTGACAATACCTTCATCCATTGTTCGTCAGATAGAGAGGGCCAAATGTGGTGAGGTTCAGTAACAATTGTCTTGTCAGGCTTCAGCAACATCTTTGCTTTCTCATTATTCACATGTAGAGCTCGCAAAATCAAAATCAGCCTGGAGAATGCTGTATAGGATGAGATACTCTTCAACCAATCATCATAAATGTTGAACAGAACCATTTGCGGCTCCGTTGCCTTCAGTATCAAATCACCAAATTTCTCAATCTTCAAGCAGGCCTGGAATGGCAACTGCAGCTCACTTCCTTTAATCACTATATTTGGGAAATCGAGTAAGTGGACCTCTAGAGGATCTAACATTCCTTTTCGTGTCACAATGATTTGCTTTGGTTGTTCTTCAACTGGCAGTGACCGCACCAATGCAGCCACTTCCTCTGCAGTTTTCCACTTGGCCAGCTGACCAAGTCGCTTTTGTCCGGCCCACACACTTGTGTGAATGACCTGCACAACACATATACATCAATAAGTCTTCCACACTGCAGAAAAAAAAATAAAGGTGACAGACATATACAACCCCCCTGGAGTTTGTGGGAGTAACTTACCTAAACACCCTTGCTCTCAGGAAGGTATAAGCAAGCATCTTATATAAGTAAAGGGGAATGAATATAAAACCTAAATGCAGACTTCACTGGTTTCCATTATCATGTTTCAGGAGGAATTTTCAGAAGGTGTTAAGGTATTATCTCTAAGTTTCTCTAGTAAACAATTGAAAAACAAAATTAAATTAGCAGGTAAGAGGAACAAACCTTCAGGAACAGCTGACCGGTTCGAGGGTTGAATATGAAAATAGCACCATTAATAGGTTTCGTCGTTAGATTTCCTTCAAATGTCTTGTGGATTGTGACACGATACACATTGGTGTCATCAACAAACCAAATTATCTGATTGCTGAATATCTCTCCATAGTTCTGGGATGATAAATAAGGCTCCGTCGGTTCTGAAGAATACAGCTGCAACCCTTTTCTAATTCGTTCTCTCAAAACATACAATGCTGGATTTGACTGCAATAGAAAGATTGATTATGTAAAAACATGTTTCTTTTCTTCATTAGAAATAATATCATGAGATGTCATTTCGATAGCAAGAGATACTAATCTATCAATTAAAATATAAAATATACCTTCATGATCTTGTTCATGGCCTGTTGAAGCAATGGCTTTGACCCTGGGAACCAATTCCCAAATGCAGAATGCAGATTGTAGGCGAGATCAATACCAATCATAACACCTGCACATAAAACATTAATTTAGCCTTCAGTCTGAACTCGGCGACTAAACTAAATTACACTAATTCAAGAATGGACTCCGATACACAAGAAACTTCAGGAAGGCATACCAGTCGGTGATGGATAGATAGACATATTATCTGTTGTGTAATCCATAAACTTTGCCCTGGTGTATCGCTCAATGTCATGAGAGTCGTAGTCACCCCATCGCAGCTGCACGTCTATCCAGTATTTATTACTAGCCTTCTGGTCAAACACGTCCTTTGTTTCTGCCACAAGGCTGGGCTTTGACATTGGCCATCTATGAGCAGCAAAGAGAAGAATGTCGGCACACGAGCTGTTCATTTTGTAACTCTTTCGAGGATGGATAGTTTCTTTTTGAACAGTCTCGATTTCCAGAGCATCCAACTCTTGATCCAAAACCTGGCAAAGATCCATAACCACACTTTCATGTATCTTCTGCCACAAGTGGGCACGGAAAATCTGAATTAGAGATATCTTCAGTGTTGGTATCTTTCCATGCATAAAGATTCCTGTTAGATCCAGCTGCACTTGGAAACCAACATAAACGTTTGCCCTGTTGATAGTTGGCGACCACCAAAGAGTAAATCGTCGATTAGGAATCTGATTGAGCCCAGACCTTTGTGCATTGGTCAGTTTCTTATACTTCATGGACTCCTCAAAGCCAGAAGCCTTCTCCCAGAAAAGACCCTCCCATGTAGGGAAGTAGGTTCCCTTGAACAGTGTATGCTCAAGAATTCCTTCGACTCCTCCCAAAGCTTGGATAACATCAGTTCTGTAATTATTTAAGTTCCACAGTTTTCCATCATGCCTCTGGTGTGTCCACCAGAAAGGATTTTGTTTCAGAACTTGATATTGCTTGAAATCAGTTCTCACTCTCCAACCTTTGTCATATGCAAGCGTGTGACGGTCCTTCTGAAACAGAGTATTGATTCGAGGAATTCCTCTATCCCATGAATCTTCCAAATCTTCCAGGGTTAATCGCCTATTTTGTGCCTGAGCTTCCTGCCTCTTCAGTGCATATTCAGCCCAAACACGCTGGGAATCAATGAACTCACTCTCCCATGGCTGTATATACCGATACAGGTTTGGAATCAGCTGATCCTCTTCATGACTCATTCCACTCCTGAAATGCGTCACGCCAACATCTGTCTGTTTACTATACTGAAGGTCACTTTGAGGAATCAAAATGTGTCCCATCGAGAGCATTCCAAGTCCTCCGATTTCCTTTGGTGTGTAGAATATGACAGGAGGGAACCTGCTAGGCATCTTCGAATTCAACCCAATCTTAATACGAGTCTGTATCTTGTTTTCACATTTAACGAGTAGATCCAACAGTTCTTGTGTGTGAACAGTTGCTTCACGGAAATATGTCATGAGACCTATAAGAGCTGTATTCCATTTGTTCACTATCTTTGTAAACGTTGTTGAACCTGAAGACATGAGAATCTGTCTTACACGATTCTCAAACACCTTCATATGTTCATCATCTACCCGCAAAAAGGCAACTGAAGTGCGCTCTTTGGTCTGCTCATTCTGCAGATTCCAAACTCCGTCTCTCGTATTGCTGAAAGCCTCCTGAGTCATCCTTATCTTAGGTAGAATTCTAACTTCAAAACCACACATGCTGAAGAGCAAATTTGGATTGTCTTTGCTGTATACTGAGACGAAGCTGTTTTCCCACTCAAGAGTGGTAATGCTTCGAGGGAGACGGTTCTTCATATCCCAGAAAACACTTCGTCCAAGGTTGACGTCATGTTTCATGAGACGCATCCTGGCATCTCTGGGCCAGCATTTTTTGTTGTTATAACCAACCATGTTTTCATTGTTGGGATCTGGATGCTCTGTAAGATAACGCTGAATAAGATCCCGAGCCTCTTCGTGAGTGAATCGAAATAATATATGCACCTTGTCAATGTATCTTGAATACAAACGAATTGGATGTCTAGTTTCGACTCTGATATCATGAAACGTAATGAACTCATTCGGCATCTGTGGTGGACCAGCAATTTCACTAGCTCGAGTCAAACCAAGGAGGAGGAGGTCCAGGACAAGTCCATAATATTGCACAACAAATGAAGCAAACTGAAGACCACGAATGAGCCCGTAAGAATTTGTATGGCTCATATCCTTGTATGACAAAACAACATTGTTCTTTGCAGTGACATAATCAGCAATATTATGATCAAGAACCAACCGAAGAAGCCTGCAGAAGCAGCAGAATGAATATCAGTTCAGAGTTAAAGCATTATTTTCCTGCAACTTAAATTATAAACTTGATTTATAAACAATACCTGTTAAGCATGGTTAGATCAATCTTTTCAAAGAACTTCTCAAATTTGGTCTGAAGCATCACCACACATTGCCCGTCACTAGTGTCCCATATGCTTTGCAAATTGTTAATGCCCTGACACCATTTGTAGACCAAAAGTGGTGGCGGCTCAGAATCTGCAGGCTTGATCCAATTCGGGAACAGGTGGCGTTTATCACCCTCATACCACAAGTACTGGTCCAGATATGCATCAGTAATCTTTTCAAGCGGTTCTATCTCATAAACGGGGATGAGATAGCTATACAGATCCATGAACTCAATTCCAACCTGTAAATAACACATTATTAGCTTATAGGGATTGAAAATTCCTACAATAAAACAAACAAAGCATGTACTGCTCTATGCTGAAGTACCAAGTATGTCACAAAATCCAAAAAAAGGAGTATGAACTTCCCCAAAAAGGAAATCTATGCATGCAACTTACTTCTTTAAAGGAACGCTGTGTAAGCAGATGCCGCTTAATACGTGACAAAGCCTCGTGCGGATTGTCATAAGCCTGTTCAATCAATCCTAATTCTTCTCTTTGTAGCTGATTTAACCTAACAGCAACACTGTATGATTCCTTCAATCTCTCCAGAGCCAGGATAAGAAGCTTTGTATCGTGCTTGTAAGACAATGTAGGGGAGGGAATCGGAGAAAATTTTCTAGATACCAACCAACGCACAGTTGTTGATTATACTACAACGGCTTCTTCAGGGGTGACATACGGACCATCTTTTAGGTAGTTGTGTTGGCGTTCCTGCAAAGAGTGGAAAAAAGCATTTACAAAACCTGCCGTAAGGAAATGCATAAGACACGGGAGGAAGATGTGAGTTGCTCCACACTGCTGATTTCAGAAGGATAGAGAATATGAGGTAAAATATACCTGTTCTGCTTTCAACCAAAGACGGGTTAATCTTCCAAGATTTTTACGGCAGACAGTCTTGTCAACTGTTGCTCCTCTTCTAATACGTTCCCTGTTGTAGTGAGCAACATTTGTCCACCAATCAGCTTTTGACTTTACATACCGAAGTATCATGTTCTCAATGGGGACAGGCAAACCAGGTACCTGATAAGTACAAGAGGTTTTCAGAAAATCATACAAATTCAGAGGAAAGGAATCTTGTGATATCATCATTAATTGTACTGAACAGGAAATTCTACAAATAAGTACCTTCCAAGGAATATTTGCCTTCCAGCAACGCCATGCTTCACTTAGATGCTGCAAGATAGTCCTTGCTTTATTTTGCTTAATACCCTCTGCAGTGAAGAAATAAATATGGCAAGTATCAGCAAGGAAGAATTGGCATAGCATCCTTGATAAGGGAAAGAAAGGGAAAAGCAAAAGACTGTATTCTTGCCTGGCATAGCATCAAGGACGTCATGCATGACTGCAGCACGAAGCTCCAAGTCAAAGTGGCTTTCAACTCGCTGCTTAGTCACAGTTTTAGCCACTCCTTTGGAATGTCGGCCTTCAAACTGTCTAGCAAGCAAATTTCCCAGCCACCTTTCCAGTAGAGGCACTATGCCACGAAGGAAAAACAACCATACCCTCCACATAGGTGCCCAAAAACCACATCCAGGACCTTTCCCAACAGGCCCAGTATTAAATCTATAATATATCAAATGCTTCAAGTCCTTGCACATTCGAATCTGGCGCATGAGCCTGTACTTGTACCGGTACATACCAGTCAACTGGCCAACATGTGAAAAGATGTACTGCAACCCATCTGCCAACTGAAACGCGTCCACATTTCCCAACCGGAACTGGATGTTCGCATCAACAACAAGCTTTGTCAAACGCAGAATCTCACGACAAAGATGAAAGGCATTACCAAACCGTGATTTTTTACGTTCTTTAGTAGTAAGGGTCTTCACAGGCTTCAAATTAAAATTATAATCAAGATGAAGGTAGTTTAAGTTCTTCCTGTGGATCAGAAGATTCAGCATATTGTATCCCTGTTTACAAACTTGCAGCCCAGCCTCAGCCCAATCAAGTTCAGTGGTCTGAAAAAACTTTGTAGCTTGGAGAGACCTAAACAGGTGCTTCTTCTTCTGAGCCTTTGGAGGTCGGTGATGCAGCTCATTCAACACAAAGCACTTCAACAACTTCTGGTAGCTGACACGGACCTTGACAGGGTATGATGGAGGACTGCAAAATGTAATGATGAAAGGGTTAGTTGTATAAAACTTCAAACAGTGAACATCGATGTGTTAACAAAATGAAGACAATGTCTCACCAGTGTTCCTTGTACCACTCGGACACAAGAGGAATATCTTCAGCACGTCTCATCCGGCCAGAGCGCATGTTAAAGGGGCGTGGAGCAAACAAAAGAGAAATACCAGCAGCAGTTGTGTCAGTGTAGATTGGCGTGCTGGTAAGTAATGGCTCAACCTCCTCAGGCAACGCAAAATCATCTTCATCATCTTCTTCAAAATTCTTTTTATCTCTCCTATCTTTGTTCGTACTTGTGATGGGGTGAATTAGGGGATCATAATAAAACGCTGGCAAATCAGGATCCTCAGTTTTTATGTACATTATCATTGGAGTGTGATAAATACTGAGCCGGACTTTCCTGGGCCTATTGTTATAAAGATGAGGAAAAGCAATTCTGTACTCAGTCCTCAGAGGTGATCGGATGATAAGCTTGTTTATGTCGTTAAACTCATTCCAGTCCTCGTCCCCTTTCTCCATATCACGGTACAAAGGTTCAAACTTGGGACCACCTGCAGAAGTATAGTATGTCATACATAGATAAAAGGTTAATGAAATAACTAGAAAGGAGTGTGATAAAGGTATTCTAGAAACTTTAACATAATAAACTAAATCAATAACAATTCCCATGAGTGCAATAGAAACCATAATTTAGCACCAAACATACCAGGAATGCACATATTGAGTGCTTTTGCTGTGAAGAAAGACTCCATGTCAAAAAGGTAAAAATAGTTGCGATCAATCAAATCTGAGAGCAACTGTCCAGCAAGCCGGTGAAGTGTAGCCATTATTGGCAATGATAGATGCCACTTTCGGTAGCTGGGCCCATTGATAAGCTTCGTTTTTACAAGAGGCTTATGGTCATAGAACCAAGTGTGTACAGCTGAATCCTCCTCCTCATCTAACTCCAACTGGATTGGCTCTAGGGGATCCACATCTAGAAGATTGTCAGCATAATCTAGGGGAGGCTCTTCATCATCAAAGGGCGGGAAACGCATTCTCTTGAAATGCCTGCGATCTCTCTTCTCCCTTCTCATCATAATCCACATAGTACCCCACTGCAGAATTATAATATGATAGCATAAATATTCAGAGATTACACAATGCTAGGAAAAACACGAGAAAAAAAATAAAGAGCCCTTGATAGAATAATAAGCGCACAGGAACTGGTACATACAGTTCAAAAAAAATGATGTTCAAGGCATAAACAGACATACCTGTGCCAAATAAATTGGTTCTACAACCCATGGTATTTCATTTACAAAAGTAATTGCCCCAGTAATATGGTAGAGAACCTTGACTTCACGAACCTACGAACAAATGACAAAGATTTGAGGTTCTAAGTAACAGCATAGAACACTCACGAGAAATCAGAAACAGCAGAATTTATCAAACACAAGTACCTGCTCCCAAGGCATGGGCATATTCTCTAGAAGTTTGTACACAGCGTGTGGAACAAATTTAAGAGCTCCCAAGTACACACGCTTATCGTGACGAAATTTCTTAGATGACATATCACCATGGTCCCTGTACAGAATAAGATAAACCGACCCATCACTCCACCAACCTAAAAAGAATCAGATGCATGAAATAAAACAACAAGCACTACATCTATTCACATAACAATCCACGCTCAAACAAACTCATCACGCCGTATGGTAAGTCAGGAAAAGGTTATAATGGAAATTTCGGCTTATATGCCACAACAACATTATTTATACAAGAGACACAGTTTGATCATACAAGTCAGAGGTAGTAAACTGCAGGTATCCCAACTATTAACTCCAACATAGAATCTGTTCGAGGTAAATTGTTCAAGGATTAGGCCCGATCTCCATCTCACACGTCCAGTCCGTGTCTAACCAATTTATTCATTATGTGAGAAGTGTTTATCGCATAAGTCAATGTCAACCAAATTTAACAAAGCATTAACAATACCAAAATGGTGCAATAGACACTAATGTAACAAAGCGTAGCCAATAACAGAATTTTATGTGCTCTTCACTTTCATTGATTAAAGTTCCACAGACTACAGTCATTACTTCTCCAAATGACTTAAATCCAGGTTGGATGGGTTTGAGAATGTAGTAGACCTTCAACATTAGGCACAAAAACCAACTAAGTAACCATCACCTAAGGATGACAAAACCAATAATATAGTGTCTGGACTATTTGCTCCAACATCGGATAAAAAAAGCTAATGGTATATCAAATAAAACCAACTAAAATTACAATGAAGCCCCAATCAAAAACTTCTAAGCGCCAGTAAGTAACGAAAGCACATATCTTGTTGAGCAACAAACATACGAATCGGTAAACAAAAGGCACTAAACCCTAAACCACAGCTTCTAAATATCATCAGAAAAAAACAAGCCAACAAATGTTATTAACCTAAAAACGTGCATGTCAGACTGTCTGTAAACAAAAAGCATTAACACAACTTTGCAAGTAAAACGCAGGAGTACAATCAAACCATACCTTATGATTTTTCTAACATGCTCAGGCGGCATATCCTCTTTCTGAGCCTCGACGAAACCGAACTTGCGCTTATCGCCATACCGCTTCGAATTTAGCTGCATCCACTTCCTCGCCCTCTCGTC
>JAYMSG010000338.1:0-10598 GCA_036897925.1 Aragoa abietina | reverse complement strand
GATATTCCGTAACTAGGATGAGATTAAGTACCTATAGGTCTTATACGAAAGGATAGTAGAAAACTACCTATCTACAATAGGGGAGGTAATAGCCTTATATATATATGTGGACCAGGGTATCGGTTGGGATCCCGTCCGACCCTAATCCGACACTAGCCCGTCCTAGATTAGTTCTCTATGACGAGATAGAGACTCGTTATAGATATTATTTACTTAAATAGTAACTCTAATAATTGGATATAACTAGGAGAAGGTTAATTATACTAGTAATAAATACTTAATATTACGAAACTAAAGGCTAAGTAGTTATCTATATACTAAGATTATAGTTTACTATCTTTTACTTATTACTTACTTATAATAGAAACCTTCCCTATTTTATATCGACGAGACCCCTTATAATCTATATAAGCTACTTATTAACTACCTATTATATTTATTATAGCTTTATACTAGATATCTCGAAAAGTAGGCTATATAAGATACTTATAATAGATAGAATATATCTTTTAGACGCTAGCTAGTAAGACGTAAGAAGAAGAGGTTAGCTAAATCGTTAGCTATAGTAGAAATTATAGTAAGTCTAATAATTCAAAATACTAGCTAGATACGTCTTACATTTACTAACTAACGAAAGAAGGTAAAGACCTAGAATATAGTTATAAAATATTTACTTTATAATATACTTATCGAATAGGCTATAGAAGACCTACCTAAGATCCTATATTCTAGTATAGAGGCTAGTTTAGAAAACGGCCCTACTATATCTATAGTAGTAGTAGCTCTAGTTTAAGATAAAGATAACTCTATATTTAAGAGAGACGACTCTACTAAATAGGAGAGTCGTCTAATAACGAACTATATAAATATAGAGGATAAAGTTATAAATATTATAGTAAATAGTAATAGTACTATCTAGTCTAAGGAAGAAACGCTCCTAAAATCTATCTTCTAAAGACTATAATTCGTTAGATAGTTACTTTAGAGGATAATATAAACTAAGTAGTACTAGGTATTATTAAGATTATAGACTAGATTTTTTTAAGCTTAGTATACTATTAAGACTAAATATTAGGTATTTAGAGGCCTATAGAGTATAATTTATATATAGGTATACCCTAGGGCGTACTACTTAGTATATTAAACTATAGACTCGAAACTAATAGTATCTTCTATATATATTAGGATATACGTATCTTTATACTACCTACTAGGAATAAAATATATATTATATAACTTCTTAAAAAAATTACTTACGAAGTACTTAAACTAAGGATTTAGACTTTATTATAACTAATTATATTCCCCTATCTAACCTTTATAAGAGACTTTCCCTCTAGCCCTATCTATAATCTATTAAAAGTATATATAATAATAGTAACGGATTCAATTAGCTTCTACTTAGTACTATAGATAATTAGAGTAGCTTACTAGATTAATTACTTTATTTATACTAATATAGTATTTACTATACTATATATATATTTAATAAGTAAGACTAGGAAGTATTAAGGGTAAGAATAGGTAATACCTAGATATAATAACTCTCTTAGCTAACTTATTCTATAATAGCCTATCTAAGTCCCCCTAGACGTAGAATATATCTAGTAGATAATACTTTTAGGGGAATTATTCTATATCTATATTATTAATATAGTAGGTTATCTATTATTAATATCCCTTTTCTTTTACTATTAATAATCGTAGAATAAAAGTATTTTAGTTAGTATAAAGGTAAATTATATATACTTTCTATTTATATAGATAAAGTAAAGGGTATCTACTATTTAAAGGAGTTTAGGGTATATTATAATATAATCCAATTAAGCCTTAATAGCTAACCTATATACTATATAGATATTACTAAGATATTAAGCTAATAAATTAATAGTATCTATATTTCGTATCTATATAAACCTCTATAAGTAGATAGCTCCGTATAAAGGCTATTATAAAGGTATATACGGAGATATACTACTTTCTTATATAGTACTAGTAGAATAGTCCTACTATATACGCTATACTAATTAAGATTAAACTAAAACTTCGTATAATTAGTTACGTTAATAGCGCGTATACTTATAAGTAGACTAGAGTAGGCTTTCCTATATAATAGTAGTAAATCTATAAGTAGAAATTAACCTAATTACTCTAGCTCTAATATTATATTCGCGATATCTTAAATAAAAGGTAATTAACTATTAGTTAACCTAAGTATATATAGATTAAATAAACTATATATATATATTTTAATAAAACTATATACGATTTAATCTATATAGGATAGGCTTTACTACGGATTAGTACGTTTAGTTTCTATATAGATTAAATATTTAATCTAAGGGATTATCGAAATAGCTATATAGAGTCTATCTAAATTATATATAGAGAGTAGATAGGGTATACTAACTAAGAGAGAATACGATTAGGTAGACTAATAGGATAGAGCTATAAGCCCTAGTATACTAATACTATTATAGTTAGTAGGGCTATAAGATAATTAAAAGCGGACCCTTATTAGGGCCTATACGCTTTAGTAGCGTAAGCGAAAAGTTTACCCTAACTATAGTACTAAGTAATAATATAATACTACTTATAATAACTATCGTAGTCTAGCTACTATATTAATATAGCTATAAAGGGTATCCTTATTATATTATAATAAGATAAGTAGGGTATAGACGTTATAGGCGCGTATAGACCTAGGTAATAGGTAGCTATAGTATAGTATAAACTAGCTAATAACTAATCTTTTAGGACTATTATATAATTTTCTAGTAAAAAGTATATTATAGTTAATCTATTAACCTATCTACTAAGATAGTATTGAATTGTAATTTTAAAATATCCCGCGTATTAGTACGACTATAGCCCTAAGATTATAAGCCCTCTTAATATAAGGTTAAGAGAGGCGTTCCTACTAGTAGTTAGTATTATATCTAATAAGTAATACTAGACCCTTATAGTATATATACTTACTTTATTATATACTCTACTAATTTCTTCTAGGAATATTATTAAAGGTAAGCTAATTTATTTATAGGAGTACTTCTTCTTTTTAAAGTACTATTACTCCCTTCTAATTAACGCTTTTTTATAGTATCCTAGTATTTATAAACCGTTTAAGATAAGGTAAAGACTTTTTCTAAGTCTCCCTCCTACTCGTAAAATAATATTCTATTCTACTAGTATTTAGTAGAGCTTTAGGCGTACTTACTTACTTTAACGCTACGTAGAATACTATCTATATTAATCTTATCCTAGTATTCTATCTATAAGGTTATAAAGACTTTATACTCCTCTATACTATATTTTTCCTTCTTCTAGATAAGTTTATAGGGAAAGAATAGCTATTATATATTAACTTATATATTTAAGATATAGATTATCTTATTTAGCTATATTAATAAGTACGTATTACCTAGGTTTATAAGTCCTACTTATAGATAGTACTATAAAAATACTACTATTAAACTTATTACTATTGTATAGTTAGAGCTATAGTCTATTAAAATAAAGAGATAACCTACTATAGCCTATAAGGCGCGAAAATTTCCTTACCCTTTTTAATCTACCTTATAGGTAGGATAATAACTCCTCTATCGTTAACTAGCTTAATATAAATGAATTCTATATTAGTATAGGAGGCTAAATTATAATTAATAAAATAGTAGGGGTTTTTCGTAGTATCTATAACTAGATTAATTAATATATCTAGACTAATAAGCTAGCTAAGTAATATATAGCTAAAAACTATACGTACTTTACCTAATCTCGAAATACCTAACTATATTATCGTTAGTCTCTATAATCGTATAATCTACGATCTTACTAGTATAACGCCTAAGAAAAGTAGAAGCCCTTATAGTATCCTTAGTAAGTAATCCTCTACTACTACCTTTTATAGAAGATTCTTCTACCTTTATTCTTAGATATTTTCTATTAGTTATAACGTTATAGTATATCTTTACCTTATAGCTTAAAGAATAGTATATTATCTAGTATTCTCGCTTATAAATTATATAGTTATAAGATATACTATATAAATTATTATAAGAATATAGAGGGAACTGCTAGGGGTATTCTTTATAGCTATATCCTAGTTAATACGCAGTTTCGTTTACTATATAAGCGTAATTATTATTAACGTAAGACCTATTATACTAGTATATAAAAGGATATTTCTATTTACGTAGCTTTACTATCTTTATAAAGCCTTTAGGTAGATCGTCTAGGTTAATAAACTTTAGATAAGCTTATAAGTTAGCCTTTAGTATTAGTTATACTAGTTATCTTACCTTCTATTCTTAAACCCTCTATATAGTCTATACTTAGAGGTATAGGAAGTATAGATATAAGTAGATTACGTATAGATAAAGAGATTAATTAAAGTACTAATCTAGAGAAAGTACGTACCTACTAGGTAGCCCTCTTATATAGGTACCTAGATACTAGAGCTACGTATAAGCTTACTTAGGGGCTACTACTTATCTTAAAAATTAGGTCTTCTATACTAATATTTTCGCGCCTATACCGTATCTTAAAACCCCTTTAGAATATTATAACTATTAGATACTATTAATAGACTTCGTAAAACGATTCTTAAGTATTACTAGAATAAAGATAAGCTTCTAAAAGAGCTAGATAATATTTAGTTATATATCTTAGACCTAGAGGACTATATCTATTATAGCTCTAGTCTATCTTTATTAAAAAAAATTTTTATACCTATAATAACTAGGAGTACTATATAAATAGGAAATATTATATTAATAGGGGAGGAGTATATTTAAATAAGGTAAAGTCTCTTAAGGATAAAGTAAATTAAGTAATAGATATTATAGAAATAGTCTATAACTAGAGAGTCTTTATAAAGCCTTATAAATATCTATAGCTATTAATAATCTAGTACTTAGAGATAAAACTACGTCTACTAGAAAGTATAATACTATCTTCTACTATTACTATTATTAGCGAATCTATATTAACGCCCTATAAATAGTACGAAACTTTTAACGCTAGGACCTAAACTATACTAATACCTAGCTATACTATATAACCGCCTTCCTATAATACTATACCCCTAGAATTATACTTAACTTCTATAATCTATCTACTTAGCCTACCGTAGGTAGTTTATTTACCTTATTATCCTTCAACCTATTATTCTCCTACTAGAGAAGCTCTAGGTATAGGATATATTAAGAAGGAGGATATAGAGTATATAGGATAAGATAATATAGTAAAAACGTACTAAATACCTTTAGTACTTAGGGAAATTTACGTATATAAGGCTAGAATTAGTTAGATAAGATATAACTCTTCCCCTACTATAGACGTCCTTACTATACCTAATAGAAATAGTATTAGGCTTAGTTAGGTAATAAAGATAAAAGATTTATATAATCTTATAGCTACTATTATATAGAATAGCCTACTACTCTTAGATAGGCTTTATTATATACTCTATTAAGAAGGGATAGTATACTATAAACCCCCTAGTTTATTAAAATAGGCTATAGAAGAAGTTTTATAAAGATATAGTTACTTCTATAAAAGTACTAAAGGTAATATTCTTTATATTCTATACGACGTTATAGATAAACGTTTTATAAAGATAGTAGACCCTACTAACTAATATAGTACTACTATAACTATACCTAATAAGAGAAGAAAGAAGTATAGTAAGTAGGCCGTAGTATCTATTAATAGTACGTAGGAGACGAATCTACTTACCTCTAGAGAGCCTACTATATTACTACTAAAAGGTTATTTAGAAGTAGTTATAAACTTAAAGTAAAATACGTAGTATATAGAGATAATAGCTACTAATACGATAAAACTTATCTAGTATCTAAGGAAGAGAAATAAGATATTAGAAGAGGCCTTATTAAACCTACCTTAGGCCTAACCTAGAGTAGTATTATATACTATATATTATTTACCTAAAAGGCGTCTTCTAAAGTACGTAGTCTACTAGTTAATAGTTTACTAGTCCTATTATAGGATTAACGATCTACTAGATATAGTATAGTATTATAATACCTACTAGGATAATAAGGTCCCGAAAGTATCTTCTATAAGATTAACTAACTTAGCTATATAGTTACTTACTTACTATAATAGGTTTATAAGTACGTTCTCTATTCCTATTAAGATTCTACGATTATATTTAGTAAATAGCTAAAATTATCGCCTATAAAGTAGATTAAAGAAAAGTCGTTTAAGGAGGTAGAAAACTAGAATTAGTAATAGTAACTAGGTCCTTAAGAACCCTTAAAACTTTTAGTAGTTAATAGCTAGGTTTATATATATTATATACTATAGTATCTAGAGATTAAATTTAGTAATATAACGTAGCTTACTCTAGTAGAGGATATTAGAGTACTAACTTTATAGTTTAATACTACTTATAAGCTATACGAGACGAATAATAGTACTTATATATTATATATACGTTACTACGTAATATTCTACGTTAGATATACTTACTATCGTAGCTATATCTTCGGATTCGACGCTACGCTAGCTAAAGTATTAGTATTAGATACTATACGTACTATAATACTAAATAGGCGTAAACGTCCTCTAGTTACTACTATATAGTATAGGGATTATACGCCTAAGTCGTTATCTTATCTAATATATAGAGTAGTATAAGAAATAGGACTTACTATATTATAACTTTTTACGCGTAACTTTAAATAATCTAATACGAGCCTTAGATTACCTACCTAAAAGGCTAATCTACTTAACTATCCTCCTATATAAATCGATCCCTCTTACAATACGCCCTCTATTTAAGTAATAATAGATACTATATAAATATAGTCGTCTACGAGTAAATAAATTTCTAACGCTCCTCTAGCTAAAAGATCTAGTTCTATAAGATCTATACTAAGGTATAAAAGCTATTATATCGATTGTAAGGTTAAGACGAGTACTTATTCGTAGATATCTAAAGATAACGCGCTATCTTTAGAGTCTAGTAATTAAATTATTAATAGATAATACTTCTAAGATAGTAGTAAGCTAAAGGATAGTATTTTAATAGATTACTATCGTATTAAGAGTATTTAGTCTAACTATATATCTACTACTAATTATAGAATAGATACTCTAAATACTACGATAGTAGTATATCTACGTAATTAAATTACGAGATTAGACGTAGCTACTATATAATCTCTATCCTACCTTTACTATAGGTATTAGAAGATAAGATAATATAGAAGTAATAAGGATTAAAGAATACCTTCTATCTAATAACCTCGTATAATATTTAAGATATTTAGTTTATTATCTAAATTATCCCTACCTACCTATTAATCGAATATATTAAGCCTAGCCTCTATATAGTATAATACCGCTTTTTCTATAGGGTCGTAATATCCTTATACTATATATAATAATAGTATAGATTTATTCTAAGGGTACGTCCTTTTAAAATAAAAAGAACGTAGATAGTAAAGGTATTTTTAGAGACCTTTAGATTAACTTCCTAAACTTTAACTAATACTAATAGTACCTACTAATAAGTAAAGCTACCTAACTTAATTTCTATCCTATTCCTCTATATCTTTACGTAAAAGTTAGTCTTAGTATACGTTAATTCTCTACTAGGCGCGATTATATTCTACTACTACGATTGTAGACTATAATAGGCTTATACTTAGCTATCCTATACTAGTTAAGGTATAGGTTAGTACTTCTTAGGTAGTAAGTTATATATTAATCCCTATAATCTTCCTAGGGGATAGTATAAACTAAAGTAATTCTAACTACCTTTAGTATAGAAAGTTTAATAATAAAGATACAATTAAATGCAATTTTCGTAAATAAAGTACGAGTATAAGTAAATACGAATATCGTTTATAATAGCCCTAGATACTAATCCCTATACTATAAATATTACTATCTAGGTTATAGAAAGATATATTATTTAGGGTTTTAAGAACGTCTTCTCCCCTCTAATTATTAGTAGATAGTCTAAATCTAACTTAAATAATATAGCTTTAGAACTAGTAACTATTATAAGGTAGAGGGCGTACTTAGAGGACTAAGTTTCGAAGCTTAATACTAGCTATACTATTCTCTACTAAGTAATAAAGAGTACTATATTATAAGTATTTAGTTATACAATCGTAGTATTTATTAAAAATATATAGTTAGTTTAGATCTAGAGTAATAGTAGGGTATAGTATCTAAGCTAACTAGCCGAATTTAACTAATTTTAACTTAATCTTAATTTAGCTAATTAATTATATAGTTTAATCTCTAATTATAAGTTATCCCTTATATTTTACTCTACCTCTAACTACTTAATCTTTAAACTTTACTTAGTATATTTAGATTTAGGCTAGGGAAAGTAGGTAAAATAGGTAGTAATACGTTTATTCCTATAGTAATTAAAGCTACTAATTAGCTAATAAATAAAGTCTTATAAGTAGTATATTAAGTTATATATCTTAGAGCCCTAGAATAGGCCTATATCTACGCCTTACTAGCTATAGGATACGCTTCCTAGTTATACTATACTACGTAGCCTTTACTAGCTATATATACGAGATATATAGTACTATAGTACTATATATACTATACTAAAAGATTAGGTAAGTAACTAACTTAATTCGTTCTCTTATAATCTAGATAGGCCCTAGTCTTATCTTCTTCCTACTATTTATAGATATATCTAATATAATACTAGTAAGTATAAAAAGGAAGTATATAAACTAGAGAGGTATTATTAGGCCCTTCTAGATATATTAAATAAATAGTAGATAGTCCTTACTCTTTAATAAGATTATTACTAGCTATAACCTAAGGAGGTACCTAGTACGTAAGGATTATATCCTTAGGTAATTATCCTACTAAGATTAGTAGTATTTATAACTACTAAGATATTTATAAGTTACTATCTATTAGATACTATATAACTAGAGCTAATATCGCTTTAGGGTTCTATAAGATTATATCTATAAAGATATACGTACGTCTATACTAAAAAGAAGACTTCTTCTAATTTACTAGGTCTTAAAAGAAGGTTTCGAGTCTAGATATAGACCTTACGGTCTAAGTTATATAGGGAATTATAGACTTACGCTTATTTATTATATCCTCTATAATATACTTAAACGTTAGGAGATCTATTAGTAGAAAGGCTTCCTCTAGAGTACTTAATAAAACTACTCTAGTATCCTTACTAGTATATATCTTCTAGAAATTTCTATAATTAAATATAATAATTATCTTCGGTTTAACGTAGGTAGTAAGAGACTTTATAGTTATTAAGATTAGGCTATAAAAACCTTAATATAACTCCTTAAGACTAGCTAATAGTACTTATATAGCGTCTCTATAGTACTTTATATAATATATAGAGTAGTAACGTAATTATACCTAGAGAATAGATTTAGTTAAGTTATAGAGTAGTATTATTAAAACTTATAATATCTTCTAAAAAAACTCTAAGAGTAAAGCTATTTAATATAGCTTTATTAGTAGTATAGTCTTATTAACTAGGCTAATACTTTTAGGGGAATTCTAGTTAGCTTATACTTATAGTTATCTATAAAAAGTATAGAGGATACGAATATATAATTCAATTTTAGAGATTCCTTAAAGAAGGTAATATAAGGAAGAGAAAGTTTAGTAGAAGCCTATAAGCTTATTCTTTAGTTTATAATTTTATTTAGATAATACTTCTATATACTAGATCTTATTAGAGAGAGTACTAAGTTTATCTAGGATATCTTTAATAGTAGGAGCTATATCTATATTCTATTCTAGATCGAAAAAGTATTAATTTTTTAGAACGTAGTATATATAGGGTAAAGCTATCGAAGTATTATAAGCTAAGTAATACTACTAATAATCGATAGGCTCTCTATTAGGGCTAAATTATATCTAGAAGTTATAGGTATTTATAATAGTAGAAGTTAAGAATCGTAGAATTGTAGGATTTTATTATAGCCTATAGATATATACTAGAGTAATAATAGTACGTAGCTACTATTAATTAGCTATTTAACTAGTAGCTACTAAACGCGAACGCTAGCTTCTAGGCTACTACTAAATATAGTAAAAAACTTTTAAGAGATAATAATTAACTTAACGTCCTTTATCGAATATTAGTAATACCTTAGTATTATAGATTTTACGCGTTTATTTTATATATATCGTGAGCTACTCTCTTCTAGTATAGCCTAAATACTTATTAAATATATCCTAGAAGCTAGTAACCTATACTTACCTACTTTCTATTACTAGTAAGTAAAAAGCCTTAGTAGTTATTAGAGGAATTCTAATTAAGGAACTCGCCGTAGCTACCGCGAAATAATAGCTCGTCTATTAATAATTACTAACTTATATACTATACTACGAAACTACGTTAAGCTGTAGGTTCTTATACTATACTATAACGCGTAAGGCCCTACGTTACGTAAGCCCCTACTAAATACTAGAATACTAGAATACTATCTTAACTTTAATACGTAATAACTCTATTAATATAAGCCTAATCGAGAAGGCGTTAGAAGTAATCTATTTACTAGAACCTAGAGAAAAGATCGTATATTCTTATATTATAAGGAAGTATA
>JAYMSG010000337.1:0-10607 GCA_036897925.1 Aragoa abietina | reverse complement strand
GAGGGGAGAGAGAATGTGGAGAGGGTTTGGTGGGTTTGGTTTGTTATATATATATATATATATATATATATATATATATATATATATATAATGTATATGTTAGTGTTCGCGAACAAACGAACAAATAAACTCTGGACTTGGGCTCGTTCGTTAAATATGCGAACTTGTTCGCGAACAGGCTCGAACTCGGTTAACTCGAGCTCAAATCAAACTTTGACCGAATTATTCTCAAACGGTTTGATCTGTTTGCTCCCCTAATTTGGAAAAATCCAAGTTGATACTTCTTGGAGTATAATCCCAGTTTCCACAGATCAAGAGGCGCTTCTAGCTAATCAAACTTTTATGTTTTAATTTTTATGGTAAATTTTTTACGATTTTGACAATAAATTCTTCTAAAAGATACAGATAAAAGTTTTAGAAAAACTATGTTATAAAAATTTAATCATTGGACTTTCATACTATAATTTACTTAAACCTTTTATCCATATATTTTAATAGTAATTCGTGATTAAAATCGCAAAAATTAATATAAAAATCAAAATAGAAAAAATCATTCTGTACGAGCAACTGACCAGTATATTGTACCATTTTGACCGATTGATGCATGGGATAAATATATTCATATCTACAACAACTTTTTTTCTCTATGAATATTTATCGCATGATAAAGTCTTTAGATTTTATTATAGAAATAATTCTTATATAAATTACTTAAATTGTCTCCAAAATTGTAATTCCTATCATATATATTGATCGATTGCTTTATATTGCGTGGATTGATCAATCATGAATCATGTGACACTGAATTCAACCTTGTTTGAATAGGTATCCATAACTAATACAATTGTAGAGTATAGTATATAGTATGGTATATTATAGAAGAACAATTATTCGAGTATGATGGGATGCGGTTCTCACCAAGAAGTATATATCAAGATCTTTTACCAAACAAGGTCAAAATCAAATCAAATCAAATTAAATATATTCAAGATTCCATCTAAAAGTATGGTATGAGAATAAGAAAGAGATTATAGACTGTTTTCAAAAGATTACCCCGCTCACACGTTTTCTTTTTACTGACATTTCCACAAACTCGAAGCAAACAATTCTCCTGCAAAAGCAAAAGCGCTCGACAAATTCGCAGCAAGAGAGAATTCTAGGGAGAGATAGAGAATCAATTTTGAATGGCTTTATCAACGAGGCAACGGCGATCCTCGCCGACGGATCTCCACACGCCGCCGCCGCCACCTCCTCAGCCGTACTCGAAGCTTGCCAAGCCGGAGAAATCCGACGACGACCGTGGATTGAGATGGCTTCTTCCACTGTTATCGCTTGGAATGTTACGGTACATGAGCGCCTCATCGAACATCATACACGACTGTGATGAGGTCTTCAATTACTGGGAGCCACTTCACTTCCTTCTCTACAAGTCCGGTTTTCAAACCTGGGAATACAGGTTGTGTGCGATATCATTCTACAATTACTATTTTCCTTTCTCCGTTGGTTGTGAGCTGCTTTGTTACAGTTACAGTTACAGTTACAGTGTTCAAGTTTCGAGTAATTGATTGTATTTAGGTTGATATTTCGAAATCGTACTAGTATTCGCAATGCTTTATGTTAAATGATGTTGTGCTGTTTGTTAAGTTCAAGTTCTATTGGTAGAAGAATGACTATATTATATTATTTGATACTGATAACATGAAGATGCTCATCTCATTCATCGATGGAGAGGCGTTGTATGATATTTCTTACGTTTTCGATTCGATTACTAGTATAGATATTGGTATTTAGGAGACTGTGTCAATTATAAAGCCTGGCTTGCGAAAATGGATAAGGTTATACTACTTTTAAAATGTAGAAGCTGAGAAGTGGCATGAAACTTATGGAAGTGGCATGAAATTAAGAAGCAAAAACTGCGTTGTTAATGTTGACGCACATTGCAGTTCCTTTTGTGATGAAAATGCGTGAGGTAGATGTTATGATTGGTTTGTTCTTCTTACTGTTGCTTTTCGTTGAGTTGTATGCTTGTGAAGTAAGTTACTGTTTCATAAATATCTTTTACTTACATACAAGTATTTAGTGGGAAATGCTAACAGTTTCTGGTTCAGAATCAGGTGCCTTTAGGGGCTCGACTTGTATTTAAGTTGCTGCTCTCTATTTGGATATCTTTTTAATGGATTCTAGTCCAGGAAATAATTTTTCGTAGGTTATTTCTATAAGTATTAATCTAGCTCTTCTACTGGAATACGGTATGTGTTTTCTTTTTCTGGAATACAGCACATATTTCATGCCATCTTTGTCAAGTATTTATTGGTAATGCTCCATGTAACTTTGAATTGAATATAAGCCGACACTGATCGTCTGCATGTGCCCTGCAGTTCCGAGTTTGCACTTCGGTCCTACTTGTACATTCTTTTCCACAACTTAATTGGCTGGCCTGCAGCTTGGTGGTTTGGCGAAGATAAAGTAAGAAAATGCTGAACAATTTGTTTTTATTTTTTCCATTAAGTCGAAGCAGGTTTTGTTCTTGTTATACATTGAAACTTATGCTGAACAATTTGTAAACAACTCAGGTGAAAGTCTTCTATGCTGTGAGAATTTTTCTCGGTCTTCTCTCTGTCATTGCAGATGCTGCCCTAGTTGTGGCCCTCTCAAGGAAGTATGGAAAACGTCTTGCTTCATATACCCTTGCGATGCTATGTCTAGCAAGTGGATCTTTCTTCGCTAGCACTAGTACGTTATCTGTTTGCTATTAACTGCCCCTTCCTTTTCGTCTTCATAATTAGGATAGTCTGGTATTGGAAATTGAGATTGGAACCTAGAGTTTTGGAATCAAGTAGTCTGCATCTAGTTACTTCTGAGTTCTTAATCCAAAATATTCATGTGAAGCTCGGGGTGAGCTGGTACTTCATTGGTTCATCATGTTCCTACTTAGATATCCTAATGCGTCGTATGAATTTCAAATGCAGGTTTCCTCCCAAGTTCATTCTCTATGTATGCTATGTCTCTATCATCTGCATTTTTCCTATTCGAAAAGCCAGCAGCTGCTGTTGCTACTGCAGCCACAGGAGTAATACTTGGGTGGCCATTCTCACTCTTGGCATTTCTTCCTGTTACTGTCTACTCCTTGATGAGAAGGTTTAAACGTGCCTTTTTGTCTGGTGTTGTCACTTCACTTTCTCTTGTGGTAAGTAAAATATACTCACAAAGTGAACTTCAGTAATGTTCACGTAAAACAATTATTTGAAGGAAAAACACCATAAGTATTCTTTCGACTGTGCATCTATTTCAATTCTTCATTTCTTTGATAGCTAATATTTCGTCTTACCTATTTTTATTGTGTGTCAGGCACTGTCCGTGTTTGTTGATTACATCTATTATGGAAAGTGGACATCCTCTGTGGTCAATTTATTGATATACAATGTCTTGGGGGGTGGAGAGAGTCATTTGTATGGGACTGAAGGGCCTTTGTTTTACCTGAAGAATGGCTTTAATAACTTCAACTTCTGTTTCGTGTTTGCGCTGCTTTTCATTGTTATGTTCCCAATCACAAAGAGGAAGTACACGAAAGAACTCTTTGTAGTAATCTCACCCTTCTATATCTGGCTGGCGTTTATGTCCTTGCAACCACACAAGGAAGAAAGGTACCCACCCTTGATGATCCTGAAACTATTTTCAATATTTTTCGAATGGAAAAATCATTCTACTTATTACTGTTGAATTGACTCCCTCACACTATGAAATAAAAATTAGTTTGGGGATAACTGGTTTCCGTGATACTATAGTAGAGTTGGATCACTACCACCTGCCCCTGATAGTTGATCTACGAAGATCATTAAGCAAAGTTTTAACAATTGGAAGGTCAACGACACCCTTAAATTTTAAGCCTAAGTGGATATGAGAAATAAATAAATTTACTGCATAGCGTTGTTGTCAGACTTGGGATAATCTAATGTCACGATATGGATAAATTTTCTAGCTTGAGTTAAGTTACTCAGATTAAATTGGTTGTAATTTTTGTTATCATATTATCTTGCAGATTCCTTTATCCGATATATCCACTTATATGTGTGGCTGCTTCAGCAGTCCTTGAGAGTGTTCCAGATTTATTTCGGGATAAATACAATCCCAATGATTCATCAATACTCGTGACGGTAAAATTTCTATAGTCGTGATGCAGTGTCTTTTGGCTCAAAGATGGATGCTTCTTAAAACTTACATTTGCTTCACAACTAGCAGATAGCTAAAACTCTGCGACCTCTTGCTCTTGGGATCATCTTATGTGCTTCCCATTCTAGGACGTTTTCTTTGATTAATGGTTATTCAGCTCCTATAGAGATTTACAAGCATTTGGAACATCATGATGATGCTGGGGAAGGTACTGGTTTTGATGTTTTGTCTTATTCCTACTTATAATTGTACTTACAAGCCCTGTATATTGCATTATTCTTTGGTGCATCATTTATTTGTCCTCGAAGAGATCTATGTGCAGATGTGCCTGAGCCCTGAGGTTTGTTTCTATTTTTATTTCATTTTGCTTTGAAGAAGTGATGCCAGAATTAGTTATCTTCACCATTCATGTCCAAGGTTCATAAGTTTCCATCTAGACAGATTAATTTAGAATAATAAGTTACTTTATCAAAAAAATGCCATTACTATAAGCCTGCGAATCCACAATTAAATTTTGGTATGCGCTGGCATCAACAAATTTGGCCACTAGTGTTCTGTTACCTGTATGAACTCCGAAGCAAGTAATATTGCAAATCTTCACCATGATAAATGAGACTGGACTCAACCGGAGTACAAAGGCCATGGTAGCCTGGAAGCTGTTCTATTCTACATCAATGGTACAAAAATCCATGAGTAAGCGGGATATTGCTAATGGTAGTGCTGGTAACAGTGTCAGGGCTCTGACGCACTAGTATAATAGGCTACTAGCCAGTAGCAAGTTCAGGACACTGTCTTCTGAAGGCACTGAACCCTCAATTTATGGAGGAGTTGCAAACGACTCCCAGATAACGGGGAGTGGTTGGTTACACTTCAGCTAACTTTGTCTGTTGAGCTCAACCCTTCCTCCTGTAAGCTGTGTGGTCATAGGCGCATCTTTAACGAGATTGCAACCAGGTTTCCACCTAATTGACCAACAGGATTTGGGCATAGTCATCCTTAAATCTCAGTATGGCACTATTATTGCTGTCTCCTTGTTTGGCCTGGAGGCTTAAGCCTATTTTCTGTCACTGTGATTACTATGTGCCAATTCATAAAAGTATCTGAAGAGTTGGATCATGGTTACTTGTATATTTTCTGGATCTGGATGAAATGCCACAATGCCGTTGTGTCACCGGTGATGTTTTTATTACTGAACAGTGACATGGTTCTTTACAAACCTTTAAAGGCAGGGTTCTTGGGTCTTTGCTATCAAGGTAAACTGGTCCAGGTTGCGTTTCGTCGAACCATGATGCTCGCATGTAAAATTATTTCCCAATTCTAGAAAATATCCACATCCACCTTTTCCTGCATCTGATACAGAACTACCTGGCATTGGTAGTTCGATGTTCCCTGAAAGAATGTTGCCACTGAACATCAAGAATGTCACCCCGACCACTACGCTAAAGTCAAAGCTGCCAGAATTTTGGTCTGGAGAAGTATATAGTGTCTGCAGTGCTCTGATTTATTAAAAGAATCGGTTTCTTAAGCATTGAACTAGACCTGCAGGCTGAAAGGTGATTTATCTTGTTTGAAAGCGGGAATGACATTTTGATTTCCCAAATTGAAAAAGACGGGAATCTTTGTGTTCATAGATTGAGAACGTATAAACATGACTAAATTTGAAATTTAAAAATCGAATGCTAGTGCAGATTATGTTCTGACGTATGTGAAATGAAAGAATACTCATTAACTTGAGGATAGGTTATCTCAAGATTAAGAACGAATTGAGGAGACCGAAGACAATATAGCTGATGTTTGAAGTAGGTTGTGTTGGCTTGACTAGAAAGTATCCATGAATGACTCAGCTGTAAGTATTCTGATTATCACAGTGAATTTTCAGTTTTGTGGATAATCTCATTAGTTGCTGATGTTTCACCTTAAGATTCTGTATTTTCGGATTGTTGAAGGGATGATATGAAACGGAAAGTCTGTGGGTGATGATATAGCAATCAGTTATCATCTAGTAAATTGCTCATGCATTTATGAATTGTATCGTTGTTAGTTTTGCTTTACAAGTCATGCTATTCTATCCATTTCACAAGTTTGATAGGAGGTAGAGGCGACATTTTTATATGGCCATAAGAGTATCAGAGATTAGCAAATGCCCAAAGATAAAAAAGAAAAGGTCAAACTATGGAACATGCTTGATCTGTAGAAATCTCATTAACTGTTTAATGAATCCTCAAATGTTTGATACACACTGAAGTTCGACACCTGATGTGATTTTATGCAATTTGTGCTCAGTAGCTGTTTCTGATCACGCCTGATCTTATAATTTGTTTACATGATGGTGTTCTTGTAGAAGTTATGATTTTGGTAGACTTCTCACTTTTTAGATGTTACACATGTCCGGTCTTATGTGTTGGAAGTGAGTGGCACAGATATCCATCGTCTTTTCTTGTTCCTGAGTACGTAAAAGAGGTTAGGTGGATAGACGATGGGTTCAGAGGTCTTCTTCCATTCCCATTCAACTCCACCTTGGGTGGAACGTCTGCAGCTCCGTCTTACTTCAACAACAAGAACCGGGTTTCCAATCAACAATATGTAACGGACTTTTTCACTTCTCTATTAAACTATTTTTTTGATTTTCCTGCTATATTATTCGAATTGGGAGAATTAGTTTCACTCCAGTTACTGACATCATTGTATCTCACCCAAATCCTCCTGTGTGTTTAATGCAGTTTCAAGATCTAGACAAATGCACTTTTCTCGTAGAGTTGCATCTCCAAAGACCTTATATTCCTCGTGGGAGTGACATGAAGACGTGGGAGGTGAAGAATCCTCACTCTCTCTATCACTCCCCTTACAAACGATACTCCCTCCGTTCCCTTCCCTTATAAGCTTCCCGTATGATTTTCCGTGCTCAACTTTGACCGCGAATTACTCATAAACTGTGTCTCTAAAAAATATGAAAAAAAAATAGTATCATAATAATACAAATATTGTATCATTATAGTACTATTTTTTCATATTTTTTAGCGGTACAGTTCATGAGTAATTCGCGGTCAAAGTCAGACACGAAAGATCGTATAAGAAGCTTATAAAGGAACGGAGAGAGTATATAAAATAAGCATTACATATTAAAAGAGTAAAGGGAGTTATGTGGTAGGAGTTGTAAGTATGTGGTTGATGGTTGGATTCCCACAATTCTCGCTTGCTTAATGATTTTAAGCTGAACCCTCCTACATTTATATTTAACCCTCGTTCCCAAGAATAGAGCAAAACGTCCCTATTTTCTTGGTGGAGGTTTTTTCTGTAATTGTTGGTGGTGGCAAATCACCTCCTCCTCTCGGTGGTAAAATTTTAGTTAAAGACGAGTTGGCTGAAGTTTGCATCTTCTCCAGGAAAGCGAAACAACATCCGTATGAGTTGTCGAACGAGCAGTTCAGAACTGTATCATTAGCATGGCCGGATTGGTGGGTCACAGAAAAGGGATTTTATATGCATTCGAGGCTTACGGATCACAAAAAACAGGCGAGTTTGTTTGGGCACTCTCGATTTGCGATTCTGGGATCATTAGGGCAGGCACATGTGTGCTGTCATTTCAGGTGAAGATGGCTATTTCGCAGCAGTGAACTATCCGGTCTTCAAACATGGTTTACGAGCTAAGGTGACTCTTATATTTTAATTGTTTGCGGGAGTGTTGTAGCTGGATATACCAACTATCATTATAAATCTACTTACGACAAGGAATACTATCGGAGTATTATTTTCAAGAGGTCTCTGGAAGATTCTGTCAAGGTAAAAAACTATTCCGAGATACTGCTTTCAAAAAGCTGGGTTTCTGCACCATCTGATTGTGGCGGATTAATTGTTGACGTTGATTTGACGGTTCTTCCACATACAGCACTTATTGGACTGCCAGTCAGAAAGTAAATGGCTGTCTTGAGGTCGACACTGGTATACATGGATTCAGAGAGTTGCGTAACAGTAGTGACTGTTGCATCAAAGTTATGGCAGAATGGCCTCAACTCTAAACGGGTGATTGGCACGCGTCTTTATCTTTTCGATTTGCAGTAATGACTCTCATGTCGAAAACATTCAGTTTCGGGTATGATGTACCTAGGTCAAGAACGGAATATAATATACAGTTGTCCCGTTTCATTGGTGAAACTGAAGATGTGCGCCATGTTCCCTGAGATCTTGGCATTCTATTTGAGCAAGCGACAACTTTTGGTAGAGTACATTCGAGGAATTTCGAGTTTGAAAGTTTGAATGGAGGAGAGTTGGATGAGCGCCTAGATTTGGCAGGCGTTTTTCCATTTCATGGGAATACTTTCCAACCCTTAACTGAAGATGGAGGTTTTAAGGATGACTTTTGTGAAGACTTGATGGAACCAAACCTCCTTATCTTAAACCGCAGAAGGTAAACGAGTGGAGATGTTTTGCAACTTGATGAGAGCGACTCTACTATCACCACCCTTCCAATCCCGGAGTCCCGACATAAGAAAAAGAAATACAAGAAGCTTTCAACTTGTGGTGAAGAATCCAATGCCAACCTAAGATCAAAGAGTTTTTACAGGCTTGCTAGAATTGGGCAAGACTAACCAAAACTTTTGGTGGGAGTTGGTCTTTTTTGTTCTGAAATTTGCTTGGTACTTTAACTCTAGCCTTCTTGTACTAGGCTCGAGCCCCTCCTCTATGTAACTTCTCTTTATTAATGAATATATGATGTTTTGTTTACAAAAAATAAAAATAAAAAGGTACACACTTGGAGTCAAATATTGATTAGTAATCCATTTCTCCCGAACCTTTTCGAGAGACCGAGTTAAATGACCCGCTACAGTAACTCACGAGTTACTTTTTTCCGGTTTACTGTTTTTTGAGTAAGAAATAATGATGATGATGATAACACTAAAAGAAGAGCTCGTTGTTTGTAAAGGAAAAATATGCACTTTCTAACTTTTCTCTCTCGCTTAATGTCGGAACCTTAGACCTCTTTTCACCATAATCACAAAGCCCGACTTCCTTACGCACCGGCCTTTTCCTCCCTATTATGCCTCTTTCATCCACTCTCCACTCCGAAAATGACTATCCCCTTTCCCCACCCGAAAAACTAATTATGATCCCTCCAAAAAAAAAATCCCTCCGTAACTTAAGAACCTTTTTTAATACCTCTATCATATGTCCTTCTCCGAATCAGTTCAACTCTCAGAAGAAATCAAGGCCTTATCTGCTCCCTTCAGCTAGTCCCTGGTAGGTAAATTCGTTTGTGGAGCTACTCTTTTATCAACTCTGAATGTCAAATCTCTAAATGAGGGTAGGTTTCATTTGAGTTTTTTGGATTACTCTAAACACTTCCTAGCAATCAGACTCTATAGAGAGGAGGATTATACCTCTTTATGGTTAAAAGGTAGCTTTATACATAGATAACTGCTTAATGAGATTAGTCAAATGGACCCTCTCTCTCTCTCTCTCTCCCCGTAAAGTCTCCGCTCGTGTCCATCAGGGTAGTGGTACAAAAGGTCCCCATGATGGTATTCTATCCTGAAGCTCTCTTTGAATTGGTGAAGCATTTAGGTAAGCCCTTAAGGGTTGATAAAGCCACTGCTTTTATGTCTATATTATATAGAACAAGAGTGTGTGTGGAGTTGGATTTAACTAAGGACCTTCCGGGAACTATTTGATTGGAGTTTAATGGGGAAAAAGAGCATTTAAAAGTGTTCTATGAAAAAGTGCCATTTTAGTGTAATTACTGTCTCAGAATTGGCCACAGTGAAGCCGACCGTTTCAATAAAAGTTCTGATTGGAAAGATCAATTTGTTGAGAAAGATGCTGGAGAGATCATTGATGAGAGAAAAGAGAAGCAGGGTTAATGACTCAGAAAAGGCAGAAGGTATTAATGTTGAGGGCTTCACATTGGTACAAAAAAAGGTAAAAAAGAAACACAAGGGAGGAGAACAGAAAGGCAACCAATCCAAAACCATCCATAACCAAGGTTAACACAAGGGTCAAACAGTTTTGCAAAACCTCAAATCTAATAAGAGTTCCTGTCCTAACAAAAATTGCAACTGCAAAGAGATGGCAAAGAAAAAATCCAAAAATCTGCAGAAAATGAAGATGAAGATTGTGGGATACTAGGGGTCATCAACAAAAAAGACCCAGTCTAAAAGAGATCGACAGTACAAGACTAAAATCACATGTGTGGAATTATTTTACTAGGATGAAAAAGATCGAACAAGTGAACAGTGTAGAGGTAGAGGTTATAAAGGCAATTTGTAAATTTTGCAAGCACAAATTTTTGGGAAAGTTATGCCCGTCGAGCACATTATATATCAAATATTATTAATTTAATAGCTGAAAGAAATGTTTAATAAAGTTACGTGTTATTTATTTCAATTGCACGCATTTATTATGCACTACATGTTTATAAACGTGTGAATCATCAAACAAACAAT
>JAYMSG010000336.1:0-10611 GCA_036897925.1 Aragoa abietina | reverse complement strand
TTCTCTCAAATAAGGTGGCCCTTATTTGTCTACGTACTGAAGTTTCCTCAAGGGAAGGGGTTATTTTTAGGGGGAATCAGTCTTGTATGTCAGTTAGCAAGTGACTCACTTGCTAGACACTCTGCAATACTATTTCCTTCACTAAACAAATGTTGCAAGATATAATTGTCTAAATCTCCTAATAGTATTCTATAGTTGATCACTGTATGGGAGAACACCCAGTTTGATAACTTTGAAATGAACAGTTGTTTAATCCTTTCATGCATTATGATAACTTTGAAATGTATAGTGGTTTAATCCTTCATGATTGCAATGAGTTCAGCTTCCAGCACAGAGACAATATTTAAGTACTCTTAATACCCCAGGATTAACCTTTCATCATCATCCCTTTGAACTCCACCACAAACTGGCTTTGATCCTATTTTGAAAGCCCCATCACTATTAAATTTGATCCAGCCCTCATGTGGTCTTTTCTAGGACACTGGCATGGGTGCTCTTTGAGGTTTTTCCTTGATCTCCATTTTCTAGAGGTTTTCAATATGTTCATCTCCTTTCTATTGGTGGGGATGAAAAGGTTGTTCTTTCTGCAGTTTATCCAGGAGGTGCAAGATTCTTGAAATGATTCCCTCATAGTGCATCTTGTAGTTTTTTTACTTGGCTTCATTCCTTGATGTCGAAATGAACTGGAAGATCAAAAGAGGGATGATGGTTCTTATTTGCTCTTTTTTCACCAGATATGTGGAGTAGTACCATGTTTTATATCTTGTCACAATAACATGATGGTCATTACTTTGCACATTAAAAACTTTCCAAAACCAGTTCTAGATAGTCTTTGCAATCTTGCTCTTGATGAAAAAGTTGTTCAAGTGTTTCCTCAATCTTGTGGCAACATCTACATTCGGAGGGAAAATTGAAGCCTTTGTTTCTCATTATCACCTCTACAAGAATCCACCCAAAGATTGAGATAGTGGGGGTGATCCTATTGTCCCAAAGGCTATCACATATTATGTTCCCAGGCTGGTAATAAGTTTGTAGTAGACTACATAAAACAGAAAAGGAATCCTAATTCATCAACTTCTAATTCCTCACTCACACCCCATAGTCCGAATATCCAATCCTGGCAAAGCCCGTGTATGAAATTAAGGCTCTGATACCATTTGTAATGACCAAAAAACTTATAACATTTGCAATAGCGGGAATTTTTATTTGAACGAATATTACGAAACCTTAAAAGCGAACTAAGGATCTAACAAGCCTCATAAGGCAATAAAAAGTCTTAGAGTTAAAAAAACAGTTCTAATGAAAGAAGTAAACAGTAGACAAAACGCCCCCAACACTCCACTAGTTGATGAACTTCTACTGCATGGAAAGCATCCTTAAGTGGTTCTGTGTCTACAAGGAAGGAAAGAAAATTGAAGAGTATGAGAAAAAAATCCCATTTAGGTTCTGTGTGCGACAGTGAATTTTCGTAGTATAAAAACAGTATAAAAATATCCAAAATGACAAACAATACGATGTGTTGTATTATCTCCATCTCGGTGTAGAAACTTATTTACAAGTAAATATATAAAAGGGATTTCTCCATGCGCGCAAGTGAAGAAGTCCCTTTTCTACGCATGTTTTCCTCTCAATTCATCTTTCACTTCCTTTTCTCCATCTTCATTTATCTTTGTGTTTCTTCTCTCTCGCTCTCACCTCTATAAATCGGACTCCATTCCTTTTGTTCGCAATCTGTATTTGATTTGTGAATTGTGATGTCCACTTTTATAAAATTCTTGGCTTGACAGGTTTGCTGCATCGCACAAATATTAGATTCGATGTTATTCACCAGAGTGGCTAAGATGAAACTGATGCTGAAAACTCACTGGTCTGGCATAGAACTAACGATTTGAACTTCTAAATAATGGCCGATTTTTCCGATTCTCTGCGTCTTCGGTTCTTCTGCCTTTTAAGGTTTCTTGCGGATTTCCTTTTTTTTTCCTCTTAGATGATTCCTTAGTTTTTGCGATTAATAATCAGTCTCGGTCTTTTGATTTTGCATTCATTTTGGATATATTCACGTTGTTTAGTTAGTTTTTCTTACTTCGGTGAAGTTGTCTTTTAAGTTATACTTCTGAGATACTAGTTGCTGAATTTCACCTACATAATATAATAACTGATATCATTGGGTAATTTGAATATTGGTAACTATAGATAACTGAGATCAATTGGTAATTGTAGTTTTTTTTTTCTTTTCATAAGATTTTACACGACGAAGTTTTTGAAATCAGAATCAATGATCATGGAAGATTTGTTACCGAGTGAATTAAAAGGATTTTTTGTTCGCAAAATTATCGAAGCCTGAATCTCTTTAAGCCGCTGGTCAGTCGTAGATAACTCAACAATTTTAGGTAAACTCACTTCACTTTGTATTGATTTCTTTGTGAAGAATGTGTGAAAAGTTGGGTCTTTTTTTGGTTGTGAATTGGCAGAGAGGAAAGGAAATGCAATCTGAGTGAAGAAACAGTTTATGAGAGATTGTGGTTAAACCCGAGTGAGGATGAAATGACGAGTTTGTCACTGTCACGTGCTGAATAAGACATGGGTACAGTAATCACTGTCACCTGGAATTCTGTTTTTGATAATGGTTTTAAAAGTCTTTTTCATTCAACTTTGTAAGAAGTAGTACTATTTCTAAAAAAAAAGAAAATGTTAGAAAGACAAGCTAATTTCGAGTTACTCCTCCCTATCACGCCAATATAAGTTAGTTACCTCCTTTTTAATAAAACATAAGAATTTTTTGTTTTCATATTAAAATTGACTAAATACAATAGTAAAATAGCATTCAATTTATATCGAAGACGTTTTCCCATGTTTAGACGCGTCAATTTGAGAATTAGGGTTTAATATTTTAAACCTAAATTCTCAATTTGTGGATCTAGAATACCGTAAAAATATGTTAAAGATGGATTAGATGTCATTTATCATTTTTAGAATATCAATTTTAGTATCAAAACAAAGAAAATCTCATATTTTTACACTTTCCGGCGAGTCCGGCATGGGAGTATCATATGTGATTGAAGTTGAATAACTGAATAATATTACATGATATAGAAATATAACTGAGTATCATATGTGATACAATTTAAATAACTGAGTATCATATTTGAAATTAGCCCTAAATAAATTATACGAAAATAACATGATAGCCTAAATTGTTCTTCATTTTTTTTCTCTCTTACATGGTGTTTGTTTGTATTTTATAATTACATGGCGACCGAAAAAAGTAGATTCACCTTGTTGGTATAAGTAGTATGATCAATCCTTATTAGCCTTTACAAATTTGGGGTGTTACAATGGTACCATTGCCTGATTCGACATTTATTAAGTGTTGGTGCTAGTCATCAGGTTCGTGTCAAAAGATGGTTTCGAAATCTAGTTATGTACATCGAATCTGCAACCTGGTGTTGGTGATCTTTTTGTGCCGAAATTTGGTAACGCGTTATGGGTTGAAGTGTTGGTTTACTCTGAACGCTTGTGTCAATGTATTCATTTTAATGTTTTCATTAATGGAGCTGGAAAAGCTCATGATCGGAGCTTTGACAAGCTCCGATCAGGAGCCTTTCATGGCTCCAATCGGGAGCTTTGAAAAGCTCTTTCATTATTTTTTAATGGGCTAATTCGCTGGAGTGTGTGAATTTGCCCTAAATTTAAATTCATCAGTGCCACGTGACATTTTTCGGCGAATTGGTACCAAAATTGTCATAAATCGAAATTTATGGTACCATATTGACATTAGCAGACTTATGGTACCAAAATGGCGGATGGGTATACTTATAGTATCAAATTGAAAAAAAATCCTTATAATATGTTTTATTTTGACGTTACAGTTTGTTTATTCCGTTGTTAAGGGCAAGTTTAACTTCTATATATATGATGTTCATATTTTTGCATTGCTTTACATGCCCATCGATCTGAATGTCACTCAACCGTCAACCGTTGCAGTGTAGGAGAAGAATCATTGTCTCAGTTTATCATCTAACCACCTGTCTACGACAAATTAAGTCACTTTTTCATATAGATCCGCCCAATACCGACTTCGTCACCCCCACCCACATTATGGTTTATTCCATCCCACACTCACACTCAATGCACCTCCCTCTCACTTAATGTGTCGGTCCCATGTGGGTCCATTGAGTGCGTTCCACTCCCAACATGAGAGGAATGTGCATTGGGTGAATGTATCATCTAAGAAACCCTAGATTATCATCCCAGGGTTGAGGACGGGGTGCAATGCAACACAAGAAATGTTCCAAGAAGGAAACTCATTGTCACAAACTATAATTGACTTTACCCCATTGCTTGGCTTGGCGTGCGTTGGATTGGACAAAGATACAGAGAGGACCAAGAAAAATACAAGTTAGAAGACGAACAACATTGACGAGAAAGTGCTTAGGCTAGCCACCATACTTGTCCATGTTTAGGTAATGGGTTTTCTACTTCTTGAGTAATGGTTTTTGTCTTCATTCGTTTCTATAGCCCCCACCATAGGGCTTTGTGATTACAATAGATCGGGGCGAGTAACCATGGATTGAGCGAAATCATTATCGATATTTCAGTTGCATTTACGAAAGCATTGTAGTGAAAGAAAATATTTAATGAGTAAATGCTAGTACTTCAAATCTTTCCCAAAAATTGCTAATATAAACCCTTTACCTGGACTATATGTCACTATCAGAGCCTATTTCTTCTACATCCTGTCTAGTCCTTCTATACAACAAAATTTTGTGGAGGGTTAAACCTGACCCATTCGTGGAACCAGACCAAATTTTATGGTACAACAAAGAATTAGTGTTAGTCTAAAGAACGGGTTAGTGCTCTATACAAGTTTCGAGATGTATTCCTTTTGATCTGCTTATAGTTCAGTGTTAATCCTTGCAGAAGCTGATGCATCAACGTAGAGGTGCCGAAAACAACGCATTATGTTTCAAACGCTGTTTTCGAACTTTTCATGAGAAGCCCGATACGTACCTCCGATAACTCCTCTTTGTTTTTGTCAAGAATATCTTTCCACTCCCATCTCCAATATGTACATTTCTGACATTCACAAACAATCCGCTTCCTACATCATCCACAGTAGCTGTAAAGGACTGTTACGTCACCCCCAAATTACCTTGTCTGCAGAATTTTAGATTCTCCAACACCTCGACAGCACCTTCTGGTTCTGTATTCTCTCTTTCTCTGTCACTCTTTCTAATTTTTCGTTTTGCTCTTTTGACAGAGAAACCTGATAATATGCTGACCATCGTCAAGGAGCCATAAAGATCTTTAACTCTCAGTCTTTACTTTCTTTGTTGGCGATTCCGCCTCCTTTTGAGCTTTCTTCTTTTCTTGTTCAGCCATTTTAATGTTTTCTTCATGAGCTTTCTGGAACATTCTCACAAAGTTTAAGATGGTTGCCGCAACTGCATCAGGATAAGACATTGATCCCTCAACCATCTAACATCCAATTTTCACATGGGAAAAAATAACTTGTCATTTTACCTTGCTCAAATGGACATTTGTTAGGATCCTCACCGAAATACACAGCAACTGCATCTGCGTTTTTTCCCTGCAGATCAGTGCGAATGTCACCACTTTTACAATTAGTAGAATATTTGTATTACATGGCAACCTAGGCGAATATTTACCGCAGTGGAATATAGATTTGTTACTGAGGACACTTCACTCTCAGCATTACCAAGGAATTCCTTTGATGTCTGTCAAGAAGGGTCCTGTTAAGACATCGCATAACGAGACTTTGCGATCTTTTATGAATATATAATAACATTGAAGTTAAAGGGGATATTTATGCGTGGAGATCAATTAAGACAATGGTAAGTTAAGTGTAGATTACGCTTATTAATACAATTGAGAACGGAAGTTCCAGTGGACACAGAATACCTTACGAAAAGTTTCAGATACAGGACCATCATTTTCTGAAGCAGCCAATTCCTGCTTCACCTTTTCTAAACCCTTGATGATAGCTTGCATTTCTTCTGCCAAAAACTTCAGTTGTATCTGCAAAATACATAACAAATAATGAAAAACCGAAAACAACTTCTCTAGTCAATTTACTCTGCACCAAAAACCCATCACACAATAGTAGATAAAAGGTGTAAGCTACATCACTCACATCTCAGATTTCACGCAATATTACACACTACTACATAGTAACAACATCATCAGAATTCCAGGAGTACGTAGTTACAGTAAACCTAGCAGAAGTTCGCAATAGTATTGCACAAACCATCCTTGCAGGTTTCAGAGGTGCATAACATGGAAGGCGTTATGACAACCTTAGGCAGCTATCCTTATCAGGAGTAAATAAAACATATTTACTATACCAACCTTTGAGGCAACTTCCAAGTTACCAAGATCTTCATAAAAATCCAATAGATCCGGTGCATTCGAGGCAAGGGCCTGAGAAACAGAGAAGACGGACTCGATCATGCTATCAAGTTTCAAAATAAAGTTATATCTTGTAAGCTTCTAGCATATACTAAACCAGTATTGCATTTCCAAGAACTATAAGTATCCTGACAAAAATTCGGACAGCTGACTTTCACAAACAAGGAGAAGAATGATGTCTGAAGTGAAAGTGTGATGCAAGCAGTAAATCCAACATGCTTTTATCAGCCATAGCTAGCAATAAGAGAGGAGGGAAGTCTTGTCCCTTGCAACACAATTAGACCACTAACCCACGGCGAGCGAGCAGGTTCTGAAAATAACTAGCTAGCAAGTCGTTGAATACGATTTTTATCATGTAATATTTCCAATGTGATTTCACTTATCCAATTGACCTTTGGATAAAATTCAAACAACTACAAGAACCAAAAGAAAACTCTAAAAGACTCAAAGTAACTGGTCTGCTCCAAACCATCCAGCCAACGTTTCTCCAGCATTGGCTCTAATCAAGTATTCCATCAGGAAAAGAAACAATAGAACATTGAAACCAAAAAATTCAAAAAGAGTAGGCGCTGATACCTTACAAAGATAATGCATGAGTGTCATCGTTCTGGAGGAGGCACGTGTATCTGTAAGTTTTAAAAGACTGTCTAGTTTGAATCCAACAGCAGAACCTGTACGTTAAGAGAAGTTTACAATGAAGTGTATTTCAAACTTCCAGTGCTTTCTTACAACATGCAAAATCAGACTGTAAATCATAAATCTAGCCATACATACTAACAAATTTTTTATCTCAAAAAAATAGTATGAAACTGTTTTTTTGTGAGATATATGCTGTAGAACTGGCAAGGATATGCTTACCATACTAAATATCGAAACCACTGGTAAAAAAACATATAAACTTGCAGCGGAAAGTGCAAGCCATAGAAGTACTAGAGACAAATGAATTTAGCATTACATGGAAGCATAACTTTAACTAGATCAGGTACAATATGAATATCGACTATCTGAACTAGCATATGTAACTATATACATATGATTGCAGTGATTCACAAGATACGTGATTAGATTATCCAGTTTGGATTATATATTGACTTCTTATATAGCGTACACCAGCAAGTAGTTAAGAGAAAAAGTTTCTCTTGGACAAGGAAATGGGTAGTACAATTTTACAGCATGTTACTGATCTGTGGTCAGTTGACTATAACGAAGTAATAGAAGCCAATACTGATACAAAGAAGTGATGTACAGAAGTACTATCAGCATCTGCTTTCTTAAAATTTGTAACTTGATATTTCTGTTAGGAAGAAAGGCCCATACCTCTGGCAGTTCCCTGGTTCAACACATTTCCAAGATATAAAATTTTCTTCATAATTTCTTTCAGTTTGAGAGAATTTCGCACCTAATGCACGGATAGAATGAAATCTTTCAGTTTGTTGATAAAACACAAATGAAACAATCACAGGAAATTCTGATATACCTCTTCACTAGCAGAATTTACGGCCGTCAAGCTTTTCCTAAAATCTGCAACCTGAGATAAATGCATGTTTTGATGACTAGGATATCATAGGACTTCTTTAGATTTTATAAATGACGAACAAACCTGCGCATTGAATTGAATCTTGAACAGGAAAACCCTTAATTTAGATTCCACTCGCGGCACCTTCATTAGCTCCAGGAAAAACTGAAATATGGTAGAGCCATGCCAACCCCCTTAGCATTCATCAAATAACGTGTAGATACATGCATATAGTGAATTAAAGAAACCAAATCAACACATTTTCCATACAGAAAACCTGACATTTCAATTGAATACTACAAGCTATTTCATAAGTTGACAGGGTGGACATGGTAAAAGTGTCAAAGAAGACTCTATCACTCAATTAGTTAGGTTCATAACTACAGCGCATTGATTAATAGGGTGATATACTTTCATGTGCAAGTTTACATGTATACTTTCATGTGCAAGTTTACATATTATTCATTATCTTGCTCTGATAGGTGTGACAAGAATCAACGTTAAATATTCCTCATTGTAAGCTGAAAAATGTACTCAAGAAAAGAAAAAAGCCTTTCTCCATTACTTCTTGTTTAATGTATTTCTGGTATGATTGACAGAAAGCATAAATATTACCAGCAAAAGAGAATAAAGGAACATGATGATCAAAGTACACTTAGTAAACAGTTTACAGACCTGTTCACACTTTCCCAACATCTCCTTGTCACCAGTGTAGCCCTAACAAGTCATAAAGCTAATATTAAGTGAAAAATAAGTCATGAAATTCGAATGCAGTGTGCTGTAAAGTCACATCGCAGCATACCAGGGGCTTATTTTACCTTGAGAAGTTCCATCTCTTCCTTTGTCGGACAGAACTTTATGAGATTTTCTACTTGATCAGCATCTAAAACTGATTCATCCATTGCAAGTGCTGCAGCCTGTAGATAGGAACCATCCACACTGTCAGGGTAAAATCTAGTCCCATCATTGTTAAAGACATCATTACAAATTCGGGAACACATTATAAAGAAAAATACATTTAATTTTACAATCGCTGTGCATTTGTAGTGACATTTGAAAATTTTAAGAAGCAAATTATCTCATGAACCTAGTAAAGACACATTTGTATTGCAATGTACAACATTAGAAGAATAAGTAACCATTTGCTTTTGTCTCTTATACCCATATTCAAATTCAAACTAAAGTAAGAGAGAGAATCTCTATATTGACGAAAAATAGAAAATATTAGGTCACTTATGAGAGTGCTCAAACTGGTACAAAAGCTACCTTCTTCAATAAAACTTATAAAAATTCTTAACTTTCTTGCATCTGTTTTAAGCTGTTATTTCGATCACAGTTTCACTAACAAAGAAAATTATGAATAAAACCAATGCCAGCCTGGTGTTCAATTTCAAATAACTACCTTCACTGTAGGGAAACAGAAAATTAAACATTGAGAGACTGTCATCTTACTATTATACCCCACTTTGAGCTCTCATGACAGACTTTTGTTTTGTCTGCAACCTTCGTTGGGCCATTTTTTCTTCCTTGTAGCTTTTAGTGCTATCTTCTCACATCCCTTTGTTGGAATTTTTCAAATGAAGTTGTGATGGACATTTTTATCATATTTATAAACAACATGCCCACCAATTTGATGTACTAAAAGTAACACAGAGTCTCAGATCAAAGCAATCCTAAACAGGTAATGGAAAATAAATCACCAAAAGAATTTATAATAGAGAAAGTGCATCGTATATTAAATTTGGTTACAACCAGATACATAAATGCTTTACACATGAAAAAAAAATTGTGCTTACCATCATCTCAGGAAGTGGCATTTTAACTTTGGTGAGCATAATTTCGGTGTTATTTGCCCTCTTTAAGTCAATCTAAGAAAGATAATACATTGCATTTAGGAACAAATAGAAGGATAAAACTGATCAAAGCATAGATATGTTTCCAGCCCATGCCTACAACCAAGCATGCGGACATCCTAAGAACAAGGAAAAATGAAAATGTAACTTCTGCAGATTCACATAGAAGTTAAACCTCGAAAATCAAATCTGAATTGGATGTCACGCACATAATGGCTCAACTTTATTTCATAGGAACCATTCTGTCCTCCAGTACAAACTAAATGTAAGCAAATCATGCACTTAATCAGCAAGAAGTGTGTGCTCTTTTAATGATGCACAGCATCGGAGTATTTTGATATTACTCATGCCCCACAGTTAGGTTGTTGGTAGATTTATCCATTCAGTATGTACAAAATAGAATCAAATATGTGATGGCACATCAATATCACGTAATGAGAACACTGCTTTTGCTTGTTTTGTCAAGAAACTCTACGGTTGAACTCTTTTCTCTTACCATTTTCCTTTTGGTCAAACTCGACATGTATTAAGTGTTGGTGCTAGTCATTAGGTTCGTATGAAAAGATGGTTCTGAAATCTTGATATGCGACCAATACATCGAATCTACAACCTAGTGTTGGTGATGTCTTAATTTGTACACCGGAATTGTTGAATATTTAAACTCAATTCTTCAAAAAATCGTAAATATTGTAAAAATGGTACGAATAACCGGAAGTATCTAGAAGTTTCCGGAGGCATCAACACATGTATAGAAGGTTCCGGAAAGTTCCAGAAGCCGTACGAATAAACCGGAAGCTCGAAGAAGGTTTCGGA
>JAYMSG010000335.1:0-10614 GCA_036897925.1 Aragoa abietina | reverse complement strand
TAATTATCTCCCTGAACAAACAGTGAGTAATCATCTTCCATTATCAGTCTAAACTTTTTGACACATAATGTCGAAATTCGATCCATACGAACACTTGAACATCTCTCTCAACCAAGATGGCTCGCTCACCCGCTACATCAAGCTTCCGACCTCCTCCGCCACTGGCGAAGAAGCTGCGCAGATCCCCGGCCAATCCGTCCTCAGCAAAGACGTGACGCTCAACGAGGAGAAGAAAACCTGGATGAGAATCTACTGCCCGAGCATGCTACCCGCCAATAACAATGCAGTCGCCCGCCTCCCGATAATCCTCTACTTCCACCCCGGGGGATGGATCCAAATGAGCATTGCCGAAACTATGATCCATGAGCAAAGCAACCGGATATCGGGGGAAGTCCCTGCCATCTTTGTAGCCGTGGAGTTCCGCCTTGCACCGGAGACGCGCCTCCCTGGCCAGTATGAGGACGCTGTTGACGCTATTGTTTGGGTGCGCAATCAGGCTGCGTATGCAAACGGTGATCCATGGATCAGAGAGTATGGCGACTCGAACAGGTGCTGTTCTTTATGATTTTAAGAACTAATCGTAATAGTCATAATCATAATTAATGATCGAAATCTACGAGAAATATCGAACAAGCCATTAAAGTATAAACGAAAGCATTCGCGCATGCTTTGAAATCTCTTTTTATAGTGTCATGACGTATTTTCATTTGAATCTGCAAGTTGCATCTTTATTTCAATATAAATCTTGAATTGCAATAGGTGTTACCTCTTCGGAGCCAGTTGCGGTGCAAACATCGCCTTCAACGTAGCTATGCGCGCACAAGAACTGAAGCTTTCCCCATTGAAGATCGCGGGAGTAATCCTCAACCAGCCGTTATTTGGTGGGAAGCAGAGGACGAGGAGTGAGCTGAGGTTGGCGATGGATCAATACTTTCCCTTGCCGGTCATAGACCTGCTTTGGGAGCTTGCGTTGCCCGCACGAACGGATAGGGACCACCGGTATTGCAATCCGTTCATGGACCGCCTGATTAAGGACAAGGTAAAGAGTTTGGGGAGGTGTTTGGTGATCGGGTTTGGCGGTGATCCGTTGATTGATCGGCAGCAGGAGTTTGTTCAGATGCTTGTGCAACAGGGCGTTCTGGTCGAGGCGCGGTTCGACGATGTCGGATTTCATGGGATTGACATGATTGATTCCAGGAGGCAAACTGCCATTCTTAATTTCATCAAAGAGTTTGTCTGATTTTTGAATTTGGTTATTTGACTAATTGTCACGAGTCATGATTGATTAGTAAGTTAAATTTTAGATAATTGTAATTGTTTGTTTGTGTCTATACTTGAGATTCTTAATGCACATTGAAAGCTATTCACTTAGTTCGAATGGAAATGTCTAACGAGCGAACGTTCAGAATTGTTGAGAGTACTCTAATCCGAAATGACCATACGATTCTCTCGATCCCATGCACAAAGGCCACACGACGCATTCAAGCACTCAGCTTATTCACAAATACTTCCAATCATATAAAGTGCTATATTAATATGGGTCCTCAAGATTGTTTTTTATTTTATTTTAATTTTTTTATATAATAATCTGATTTTTCACAAATACTTTATTTTCTATCTACAATAATCGATTTATACAATATGGACTGATACAATACGGTACAAATACGTAAACACCAAGTAAAAATAATAGATCTAAATCACACTCCCACAAGTCCATCACCACTCTCATCGTCATCATCCATGGCGGAAAAACCAACCTCCCTTCAAGAACTCCTGGTCCTCGGCCCACCAGGCCTTTTCAAATACCGGAAAACTGAACTCTCTTCAAAGCTTCCATCTCCTCAAACCACATGGGTGGTTTCAGAATAATTTGCATCTTACTGTTTCGGCTTTACTAGCTGCTGCAGCTATCTGGATGTCGGAGCTTCCTACAAAACTCAATCCAATTATTTTGCCAATAATGGCTTCCATTAAAAGAGAACAGGTAAATGAAGGAATGTGGCACCTTCCCCTCTGGACCACCCTGAATCCAATCTAAAATTGGCCTTTTAATTTTATGTAGGAGGAGATACTGCAAAATAAGGCAGCTGAATCTCTGGCGGAACTCATCCATAATTGTATCGAACGAAAACCTGGACCGAATGACAAACTGATAAAAAATCTCTGCAATCTGGCATGCATGGATCCTCGAGAAACGCCCCAGGCTGGAGTTCTTAATTCTGTTGAGATAATTGAAGACCAAGATCTTCTATCCTTTGGAAGTAGAAATATTAAACAAAAATACAAAATTCACGTTTTCTCCTCTGGTGAAGACCGATCAAGGGGTTGAAGGTTTCATTAGCAGGCGTGGGTCTGAACTTGCATTCAACTATTTATGCATGAAGTTTGGTGGTTCTTTATTTGACAGACTTCCCAAAATCTGGGACTGCCTTGTTGAAGTCCTTAAGCCATGTAATCTTGAAGGACTAACTACGGAAGATGAGAAGCTGATCGATCAAGCTATTGATTCCATTAAAGAACCACAGACTTTAATAAACAATATCCAAGTAAGCATGTTAGACCTCTGCCATCAACTTTCAGTCTGATAATATATCACATGAAAGATGAAGTTTATTAGTAGACTTGTCCTATAAATAGCCTTCACTTTTCCAATGTCTGAGTAGCTCGCAGTCTTGCACCATATGATGCTCCTAAGCGGTCTCTCATATGTTGGGAGTAGTCTTGTATATTGTAAATCTATTGCTCATGTGAATGGTTTCCATCCACCTCTTACTGTCCTTCTAATGGAATAAAATCACACTCATCTTTGTTTTATCATGATTGCATCTCAAGAGTAACAAGCATCCTTTCAACTACTGCACAACGGATATAAATGCTTCCTGCTGGAAGGCTTTTGATGCTTTATTTCATTTTTGATTTGTTTCAGTCTCTCTTTTCTTTGATTTTTCGTAACTTTTCTTTTTTGGTTTGTCATAGGTTGTTCGTTCTATTGCTCCTCTGCTGGAGGAGACGCTGAGACCAAGGATGCTTACCCTCCTACCATGTATTTTTAGATGTGTTCGACATTCTCACATTGCTGTTAGATTGTCCTCATCAAGATGCATCACAGCAATGGCCAAGTCAATGACATTGGATGTTATGGGTCCCGTAATTGAGAATGTTGTTCCTATGTTGGGTGATATGTCATCTGTACATACCAGACAAGGAGCTGGCATGCTTGTTAGTTTGCTTGTACAGGGATTGGGTTTGGAACTTGTCGCATATGCTCCTTTTTTAATGGTTCCTCTTTTAAGGTGTACGAGTGACTCTGATCATTCTGTACGACAAAGCGTAACTCATAGCTTTGCTGCCCTTGTGCCTCTTCTTCCGCTAGCACGTGGTATGTCTCTGCCTGTTGGTTTGACTGACCATTTGTCGAGAAACAAAGAAGATGCACAGTTCTTGGAGCAACTTGTTGATAATTCTCACATTGATTACAACCTCCCCTTTGAACTAAAAGTGACACTTAGGAGGTACGCCTTTGGTCTTTTGTCTTTTATGACTTTTTTGCGCCTGTGAGGGAGTGGGGGATATATTGAGGGTTAGGAATTGTGCATATGTTCAAGATTGATATCTGAGAAGGTGGACGGAAATTGTTGGATGTGTCTATAGATTGTGAACTGTTTATTGATTATATTGTTGCCTATTCCATCCACTTTCCCATGTCTATATGTTTCTCTTTCTATGCCTCAAAGAGAACTCAACGTTAAAGGTTGGGGGAATCTGCTGGATTCTGGTATAAGTTCAATGCTGTTTAGCGACCTAATTCTGTTAATGTGTACCTGCTCTGTTTCATCCGCATAAGAAAATTAACACCGCTTTATTCTGTATTCACTAGTCAGCTAGTTTTTTGTTTTCTGAGAGAAGATTTTAAACTATAACATAGCTTTGCTAAAAGAAGTAGAACATCTATCTTAAAATTTGTGTAAAGGAGCTCTCGAACCATGATTTCAACAATTTTAACATAAAGTATTTTTGTCAATTATTATATTTTGTGTCGACCACTTTTCATATTACTAAGTTCAAATGAGAGAGTGCAATTGACTGTGAAATTCAAAAAGTGCTTCTTCAAAGTTGTAGACGAAGATACTAAATATTTACTGGGGTTCCTGGTTATTAAGTTTGGGATGAAAACTTACTTTTTCATATTAAGTTTTATTTGTTTTACATCTTTTCTTATTAATTTTGAGTCGACCACTTTCTCATATTCTTTGGTTTACATCTTTTCTTATTACAGCATAGAAAGTAATTTAACTGGTTAAGAGAATTTGATTCATTTTCTTATGCTGTCTTTCTTCAGGTATCAACAGGATAGTATAAACTGGCTAGCGTTTTTGAAGAGGTTCAACCTTCATGGCATCTTATGTGATGATATGGGCCTTGGTAAAACTCTTCAAGCAACGGCAATTGTTGCATCTGATATAGCAGAACACGTTGCTGCAAATAACAGCGAGGGTTTGCCGCCCTCTTTAATTATATGTCCATCAACACTTGTAGGACACTGGGAGTACGAGATAGAGAAGTTTATTGATCCTTCTCTCTTAACTACACTTCAATACATTGGCTCTGCTCAAGAGCGCGCAACCCTTCGTGCGGAATTTGGCAAGTATAATGTAATTATTACATCATATGATGTTGTCCGCAAAGATACCGACTGTCTCAGACAGTTTTCATGGAACTTCTGCATCCTTGATGAAGGACATATTATAAAGAACTCAAAATCTAAAGTCACATGTGCTGTGAAACAACTGAAGGCTCAGCACCGCCTTATACTGAGTGGAACGCCCATCCAGGTCTGTTATCGAATTGACTTTGATTAGCAAACTTAAGATTCTGTAATGCTTACAAAACCTTCTGATTGCAGAATAATGTGTTGGATCTATGGTCGCTTTTTGACTTCCTCATGCCAGGATTTCTTGGAACAGAACGACAAGTATGTCTATTGCCTGAATCGTTGATATTGTATCTTGTTTGATTTAATCTGTTACTAGGCATGCTGTGCTGAATATCATGTCGATCATCTGTGATTTCAAAATCACTGAGAGATCAGTGAGCCACGTTTTGTTTTTCTTTGCTGGTTTCTTCCCATCTTGTTGGTTCATGACTAGCATATAATAATTGAATTTTCATTGCACGCCGAAACTAGTATCTGAAATCTTTTCTTGCACCTTCATATTACATACACACAAACAAATGTATATGTATGTCTACATTAATTGTATATATGTTACATTTAGTTTTAATTATTTATTTTTAATGTTATTATGCTTCTAGGTGAAATTATGCAATTGATCTTTTCGCACCATGTGTAATTATATTGTGGAATTTCTGAATCTAATATGTAGATGCACATGACAACAGACACGTTAGAGATCTTGCAGTTCATCATCTTGTTTTTCTGCAAAATTTGTGAAAGTTCAGCGTTTACAGTGGAAATAGCAGGTCTATGATTCAGACTAGTTAACTTGGATTTTTTGATGTAGATACGTATTGTATGATATTGGTTTTGATTACCATTAAAAAAGTATTGGCTTGTTACTCGGGGTTGCGCAGTAAAAAGTGATATGAAAGTCACAGGCTGATATATTACTATTCATTGATATGTTGGATATTATTTTCATCCAATTCGAAGGATGGTGATCTTTTCCAATGTGGTCTGTAGACGATACTAGCAGTATATTTTAATTTTGACTTGAACTCGCTTTCAATGAATCCTTTGAAGTATCATGGTTAGCTGCCCGAAATCCTAAATGTTCAGCCAAAGATGCAGAAGCATGTATACTAGCCATGGAAGCATTGCATAAGCAGGTGATCATTGTTGTTCTTAAATTTGCAAATTGCAATCATGTCGTAGCTATAAACTGACTTCGTATTTTTCCTCTAGTTTCTTTTTATGCACGTCTATTCTATATATAGCTGATGGATTCTCCTTTTGATAGGTTATGCCATTCCTCCTACGACGAACGAAAGATGAAGTTTTGTCTGATCTACCCGAGAAGATCATTCAGGACAGATATTGTGATTTGAGTCCTATACAGCTGAAGCTATACGAACAGTTTTCGGGTTCACATGTAAAACATGAACTCTCAAGCATGGTAAAGCAAAATGAAACCACAGAACCCAAAGCATCTTCTCATGTTTTTCAGGTAAGTTGGAGTACTAACTATTGTATATCTGTAATTAATTTAATATGATCCTCCGATGTGTATTTATTTATTTTTTACTTTGTACTGTTTCAGGCACTTCAGTACTTGCTTAAACTTTGTAGCCATCCATTACTTGTGGTTGGTGAGCGAATTCCGGAGTCACTCGTGCCTATGCTGTCTGAACTTGTTCCTGCAAATTCTGATATTGTTGCGGAGCTCCATAGATTACATCATTCGCCCAAACTTGTTGCCCTTCAGGAGATAATGGAAGAGTGTGGAATAGGTGTGGACGCATCGAGCTCCGAGGGCACAATTACAGTTGGGCAACATAGAGTACTGATATTTGCACAGCATAAAGTAAGCCCTAATCTGAATGATATATTCTTCGCCAGTGCTTATTTTTTTCAGCAGTACTTCGTCTTTTGCTCGGTTATAAATTTATGGCTCTGTATGCAGGCCTTGTTGGACATTATTGAAAAAGACCTATTTCACACACACATGAAGAAGTAAGGCTCATTGTCTCTAAATTTATTTGTTCTCCGATGCGGTCATTTGTGTCTGTGAGTACCTATTCCTCGGCCTCTTGTGTATGTCCTAGTTAATTTACTTCTTTTTCAACGCAGCGTTACGTATTTGCGGTTGGATGGATCAGTGGAACCTGAGAAGCGCTTTGAAATTGTTAAAGCCTTCAACTCGGACCCTACAATCGATGCTCTGCTGCTCACTACACACGGTAATATTTTGTTTACACTTATAAGCATAGAAACAAGGTAGCATTTGGTTCGGATCTAACCTAATCACTGTTACTTGCAGTCGGTGGGCTTGGTTTGAATCTGACATCTGCGGATACCCTCGTTTTTATGGAACATGATTGGAATCCAATGAGAGATCACCAGGTAACAACAGTTTTAATTTTTTATTGTATAGCTTAATTCGTTTGCTGCACGGCACCATTAAATTCCTTTCCGTCTCTCTGTTTTTTTTTGGGTGGCCATTTCCTTGCAGGCTATGGATAGAGCACACAGGTTAGGTCAGCGGAAAGTGGTCCATGTACACCGCCTTATAATGCGAGGCACATTGGAAGAGAAAGTGATGAGCCTTCAAAAATTCAAAGTATCTATAGCTAATGCAGTCATAAATGCAGACAATGCAAGTATGACAACCATGAACACAGATCAGTTACTGGATCTGTTTACGTCAGCTGATGGCAAAAAGGTACACTGCTGCCAGCATACGTTGAATATCTTATTTTTCTAGATTCCTGTATTCTGCTTTTAAAATGGTGCATCTGTTTGCCATCAGGGATCGAGAATGTCGAAATTTTCAAAGGAATCTGCTGATGGTGATAAGGTACCGGGCAAGGGCAAGGGACTGAAAGCCATTCTTGGCGGATTGGAAGAGCTTTGGGACCAGTCACAGTACACTGAAGAATACAACCTAACCCAGTTTTTAGCGAAGTTGAATGGCTGAACGAGGCGATGCTACATTATGTCTCGTGTCTCAATTGACGTGGTATTTAAATTAAGCGCTGCTGCCTCTTTGTACAAATGTGTATATTCTTCATGCCACAGACAGCTCTTCCTCCAATTTTGGCTAGTAGTTTCTTAGCTGAACTCTCTCTTCATATTACTTCTGTTTTTGTTTAATTCAATTTTTGGCAGTTCCATTTGCACTTACTGGAAGCCGATAGATCTGGCTTTTTTGGATGCTCAGGCCTATGAAATAGATCATAAATTTTGGATAATGTACATACATTGAGACATTCTTTTATTTAAAGGTCAATGACAATGTTATTACAAAAATTTACACCCCTGTATTAAGTTTCTTTCAAAATTAACACAATGAGCTTGTCTAGAGTTTCTTCGGCTTGTATCCCTCTGAATGAGCTTGTCTCATTCAGGGACCTTGTCTCGTGTTTCTTCGGCTTCTACCACCCGAAATCTGTATCATACAAGTTGAATTTCAAACGAACCCGACTCCCCGAATGACTCTTTTCCCTATGAAACCCCCATGTCTTTCCAACCACCGATCAGCATCTCAATATTTCACCTTACTAATCACATCCCCAATCACCGTGAGACTTTAGTGTAAATCTGTTCTCTACCTTCAACTCCTCTTGTGCGTCGTTTCCGCGATTGCATGGGCAAGGGAGTTGCCAAAGCATGCCCCGGGGATAGGCGGGTCCACACGGGCCCTGGCATCCATGGCGAATCCAAGGTACTCTGGCTCGCTTTCAGCCACCTCTTCGCCTGATTCAGCACAAGAGTTCGCCAAACAACTCCAAACATAAATTGTTGTTATCGTGAAAGGTGATAAGTGAGTTAGGCTCGTGTTTTTCGACTGAACCAATTTCTTGAGATCTTGGATAGTAAAATTCATTAAAATATGAAAATATCGACAAATGAAAATTGATGAAATAATTTTCTCATCATCTCATATATTATCTACATAATATTTTAATGTATTTTATAAAAAAAAATTCAGTAAACGAATCAGACTTGTTTACATGGACTGAAGGAGTATAAGATAAATGTACTTCAATTCATTTCCCAACCACTAGATGATGATGCTCTAAGAGCCACCGATTTTAAATTGGGAGCGTCATTACCATACATGAACCACCACTCCTCTGTAAATAAAAAATATATTCAGGATATGCATTTTTTTTAACTTAAATGAGAATTTAAATCACACCTAGATCAATGTTTGTCCTTCCTTCTACATCGGTAGAATCAGCAAAACCATATGTAGCTTCGTGAAAATATTTTCCATAGCCTTAATGAATTAATCAAGACTATTTTTGACATATACATTAAGTTATTAAAAAACAACGAGGTATACCTCAAAAAGTGCTCGGGCATTTTATATTGGGATCAAGGACGGAACTAGGTGGCAGGTGGTGGCAGTCGTCCCCCCCCCCCAATTTCAGATATTCAAGGTAAATTTTTTTCTATAGATAGTTAGTCCAATTTTTTTCTCTACTCGCCACTAAACTCAATTTCAGATATTCAAGGTAATGTTTTTTCAATAGCTATTTCGCCCCACCACCCCCGTCAAATATCGTGTTCCATAACTCTTACACGGCCCAATACAATATTTGTTGGATCCTTAGAGCCCAAAAGGCCCATTTAGTCAGATGTGAACAGAACTATAAGTTCTTGATGAGCTTCAATGGCGAAAATCAAACAGTTAAAATATTCCATTAGCTTTTCTTAGTTAAATTAGTTAAATCTCATCTCTACTATCAGCAGAGCAGTTCGAATTTCAACAAAGCGGAGTCAACTCTCTGTCTAGCAACACAATGGTACTTTCTCCTTTAGATTTTCGTTTTGGAATTTTATCAAACAGCTTCTGTTCAATCTTTTAAGCATGAGATAACTTGCAACATGCGTACAAATTTTGTGGGTTTTGCAGGCTGTTACTCTACACACGAATTTGGGTGACATTAAATGCGAAATCTTTTGCGACGAGGTTCCGAAAACTGCTGAGGTAATTTTCTTTATGTTGAATTCTTGTTTTGATCAGTTTTAGCTTTTGTTTTATGCAAGATGCCAAGATAGCTAATTTTTGGATGGTGTTATCTATTTTGTTATGGGATTAGGTTAGCCTAAACTCTCAACATGTGTTAATGTAAGCATAGATTGATTACTTGGAGTTTTTTGTTGTTAGCTGTTGTGTTACTTATTGTATTTGCTTGTTTACGGGCGTTACTCTAACTTTCGTGATGCTTTCTGGACTTCGTATTATGCAAGCTGTTTCACTAGCTCTATCACTTTTCTTGTGTTGCGGGCTGTGAGTCGCTTCTATTGTGATGGTGATTTTGTAGGCTAATTAGCTCTATCGATTATCTGCTTTGTTAAAGTTAAAACGGCGTTATGTAATTATTTACAAATTCTTGTCGGAGTGTTAGGAGTTATGTGCTCATTCTGTAACATTTTGCTTGAACATAAGAAAGTAGTTTTGAGTCCTTTATCCTGCAGATGATGTGTATTATTGAGACGGATCATGCTTTCCTTACACTTCATCATTTTGTCCTGTGTGTTTCATTGACCATAAACGTGTGGTTTTGTATATGTTGAACTTCTGCTATTGCGTTACAGAACTTCTTGGCTCTTTGTGCCAGTGGCTATTACGATGGAACCATATTTCATAGAAATATCAAAAGCTTCATGATACAAGGTGGCGATCCAACTAACACCGGCAATGGAGGGACAAGTATATGGGGTAAAAAGTTCAACGACGAGATAAGAGAGTCCCTCAAGGTAATTTCTCTGGGAATCGGAACTTTATTTAATTAATGTGATTGTCTTGTTTTAGTATGCAGGGCTACTTACTCATAGACACTCTCTTGAAGATAAGGCACACATAAGTTTGTGATTGTCTTGTTTTAGTTAAGTTCGTGAGATACTCCAAGCGTCGGGATGTT
>JAYMSG010000334.1:0-10620 GCA_036897925.1 Aragoa abietina | reverse complement strand
TAGAAGCTTATAAATAGACTTGGAGTGCTTCATTTTGTGACTAAGAGAGGCACCAAGAAGAGAAAAGAAAAGAAAGAATAAAATAGAAGAAAGAAAGGCACCAAAACAAGAGACAATAAAAGAAAAGAAAAGAAAAGAAAAGAAAGAAGAAAATAGAAGAAAGGAAGACACCAAAACAAGAGACAAGAAAAGAAAGAGAAAGAGAAAGAGAGAGAGCCGAATCTCTTGAAGAAAAGGAGAAAAACAAGAGAGCTCAATAAGTGTAGGTGGGAAGCAAGGAAGAGTTTACCAAGAGAAAGATGAGCAGCAGCTCATAGTGTTCGAAAGAGAGACTCAAGTGTGTGATTCGCAACTCAACAGAGTTTGCGAAGAGTAAGTATCGAAGCTTACTAAGTTAGTCTAGAGCTGAAGCTCTTAGACTAGTGAGTGACGAGCCGAAGCTCGTGTGATGGTTTGAGTATCTCGAGTGATAGTGTGAGCCTTTTGTGAATGCGTGATTGAGTCTCTTATTGTAAAGCTACCGAAATAGCTTCTGAGTGCTGATAGAATGAAAACATTGTAACGCTTCTCTTCAATATAATAAAAGTATATTTTCCACAATGTCGCAAAAGGAATTTTTTACATGGGAACTGAGTACGCAGAAGCGTCCAACAATTGGTATCAGAACTAGTTATTATCTTGGAGCCAGGTCCAACAAATTTGGTATCAGAGCGTTCCAAAGTCCCAAGAAGAGCTAAGTTATTTTCTCGCAACAGCGATTCCAACACTGCCATCATGTTGCCTTAAGTTAGCACCAACCGAAGTCACCGGAAAATCCTGCTGTGACAAAGAGGGTCCTGTAGACGGCTGAAAGAACGAGTCCACCAGCAAGGACAAACCCCCAGAAATAAGAAACTAATTACATACTGGAAGATGTTCAACTAAAGTCGAATCAACAGAAGAGCCACTGCCGACCTCCATTTCACTCGAGTCAAGAGCTGAAAAAGAGTAGACGTGTTAGCATGAACTGAAGCAGGGCCACTCAAACTCGTGGAAGCTAAAGCTTGTATCATAGTAGTCGAAGAAGACGCCAACGCCATAGGAGCCTCCTTTCGCCTATAAATCCGCATTGTTTTCCAACCCCTGCCAACAGGTTGAAACCCGTCACTATCAATAGTGGAGGTCCTTTGTTGAGCTAATGATTTTCGCGACGTCTCAATACTTTGACAATTGTGACCCAAACGATTACAGATTACACAGAATTCTGGGGTGTTTCTCATACCAAACTTCGATCCAAAAATCATGCATCGGAGTTTCAAGTGAAAGTTTCTCAATCAACGGCTTAGCAATGTCAACTTCAACCAAAACATTGACGTGATCACCAAAACGCCTATCAAAAGAGTGAGTGTCAATTCGAAGCAGCTTGCCCGAAATTCCAGCTGCGCTCAAGATAGTGGATTCAAAAAGGTGTTCATAACTCTGACCATAGAGTCATACCCAGACAGCATGCAAAGAGGACGCTGCTTTGTTGGGTTTAAAATTAGGCACCCATGGCTGCAAATATAGCATGCCAACAGACATACTCCAATCGCTATTTTCCCAACTCCTCTCACGATTGTGCTCAGAATCAAAATGAAAAGTGGAATAACCTTGACCAACCAACAACATATGCCATTCACTACACTTCCAGATATCGTGCAAATTAGTATTCAAGTCACGAAAATTCCAAGGTTTTGAATTTTTTGGAAGTACAGTCTGACCAATGAAAGAATATTTAACAAAACTGGCAACATAGTTTGAGTAATCAGTATTGTTCAGAATAACAGAGTAAAACTCACTTTTCTTGACTACCAAACGCAGGATTACCTTTGATTTTTCAAGCCGGAGACCGCGTTGTCCCAAGAGTAGCGGAAGAAGTAACCTGCACCGGCTCAATCAGGCAAACTGAAGTGGTGTCATGGCATGAGGCAGGCTAGTAGTTCAAACCGAATACATGACGATGCTGGGTAAGTAGAACCGCAGGAGGTAGTCCTCACCATGCGAATTGCGAGAGATGCAAGAACATGGAGGTGGCAAATGGGCATGTGGCTGCAATGTGGTTGTTTGCAAGTTATTCATCAACCTTTGTAGAACACGACTGCAAGAAATGTCTGTGGGAGCAGCAACTGAAAACACAGAATTTGACAATTCCGAATTCGTGGACCTGTGCATTTCGACGAGCTATTCATTTAGCTTCTCCGGTGTTTGAACATCATGTGTTGTTTATGTCTATGGCAGAATCAGCGAGCTAAAAAACCCTAGCAGCGATGAACGAATAAGCGATGAGAGTCCGTTAGCAACGACCAAACTAAGCGGGATTTCCGAATACTTTGCATAGTGGTGGAGATGATGGTGGTGGATATGGTTGTGGTTAATTTTTTGTAATGGATGAATAGCTGATCATGGACTTCACCGTATCCTGTAACATGTTATTTCTCCATTTAGCTACTCTGTGTTGCTGAGGTGTATAAGTCATAGTCATCTGAAGAAGAATCTCTTCTTCGACTAAGCCTCGAATTTGTAATTCAAGTAATCACCGCTTCGTTATAATCTAAGTGAGTTGATACGTTTATCTAATTGATTTTCAGCTTCCGCTTGAAACTCTTTGAATCTTGTAAAGATGTCAGGTTTCCATGCCATTATATAAGTGAAACCATATATCGAGAATTCATCAGTGAAAGTGAAATAAAACTCAAAACCTCCATAAGCTTGGATATTTAAAGGTCCGCATAAGTCCATATACACAAGCTCAAGGAAATTATTGGATCTCATTTGCATAGGATAGGTCCTTTTGGACAGTTTACTTTGCCAACATGATTCACAAGCAATGGACCTTTCTTTATTAGTCTGTCTATCCTATCTAAGTTTTTATGTCCCATTCTTAGATGCCAAAGATATGTTTCTTGTGTTGGAGAAATATTGCGTTTGTTATTATTGGATTCACAACTATGCAGTGTAGGAGTATTAACAGGTTTAACTAACCATAAACCATCACTTCGGTAAGACTTGTAAATAATATTTGAAAAGAGATTGTTGGTCACGAAGGAAACAAGGTAAACATCTAGGGGGGTGAATAAACTTTTAAAACTTTTGCCTCTATCACTCTTAAAATAGGTTCAGATCAACAAACTTGCGACTTATCGATCTAATGAGTTTTGCAGCAGAAATAACTTAGTGTGCTGAACAGTTGTAGTAACAGATTGACGGAACTGTTTATTCTCTAATTGACAAGATAGCAAGCGATTAGCACAGCATAAACATTAAGCAATCAGAGCAAGTAAATGATTTGAAAATTAACACACAAACACAAGGTTTATTATGGTATCAGGAATTGTGTAAATTCCCGCTAATCTAGTTCGCCCTCGCAGGTACTAGAATTCACTAATGTCAGTGTTTGAGTTTCCTTACGAACAAGATACTTATCAATTAATGTGTTGAGCTTAATTCCTCTTCAATCCACTTTGACTGAGAGTACTTCCAGCTCCTTCTTGGCTTAATTCCTTGAACGAGTCCATGAACAAGTACTTCCAGCCACCACAATCTTTATCCAAGAACACATTCTTGAATATGGACTTGCACACCTTGTGAGTGTTTTCTTGTGGTGTTTATTCAAACAAGTGATGTCAGTCTAAGACCTGGGATAAGCTGAATGCTGAGCAAACTTGACTGATTCTGTACTTTCTTAAGAGCTTTTGATGAATGCTTGCAATCTCTTGAAAGTGTTTTTGCTTGTGGAATCAGTAGTCTTCAAGTGAGAGATATGTCATCCTTCTATAGTGAAAAATCCACCCGTTTGAATTTATATGTTGCAGTTGGAAATAGACATTTTTGGACCTTTGTTGGAATCGTGTGATTAGGCCAACCACTGTGAAAGTGACATTTTTGTCTTAGGTTGACTTCCTGATCCAAGCCAACTTCCAACCACTTTGAAGGTGACTTATTTGAAAAAATTTCCACGTAACTTGTACGACTGAGAGAAGCTCAACGCATATACTCTACTACTTTGACTCGGTCTGGTGTTTTATTCCATGCTTTGATCTTTTGATTACAAAATCACCATGTATTTTCAGACTAGCTCTTTTGGATCAATAGAGCTTCACTTGTGAATCAGTCTAATATCTTCAGATGACTTATTTAGTCTTCGAACTCTTTCTGATTTGGTCTTCTTTTCCAAAGCGATGCTAGACTAAGCCTATTATGTGGCGTTCCAATAACATTTTCCGGATGCCAGACTAACCCTACACTAAAATTACAAGTTAAAATAGTTAGGGGTCTACCTATCTTACAAATAAGATTTACATGTTTTCTCATCAAAATCTAAATGCATAGTTTCTAACAGTTTTCCCCTTTTTAACAAAGAACACAACATTACCTATCTGACGTGCTGAAAAAGACGTTCTTCTCTTCTGATGATGCTTATTCTATTACAAAACTTGATAAATATTAAATCATAAAATTAAAGCGTGTAAAGTAAAACATCAACAAAATCCCGAAAAATGATCTTTGCTGACAATCTGATCTTTTCATTGATAAAGTTGATCTGATAAAACTGATTACAGATTGAAAGCAGTAAATTACATTTTGAAGCCTACTAGATAAGGCATTAATGTAACAGCACATTCAACATCTGACAATGAGCTCATAGTTTATGCTCTTCTTGACATTCTCTTCAAATGTCTTGTTATCATCCCAAGTAGCTCTTGTCCAGAGCACTCTTCCCCATCTCCATCTTCTTTCAATCTTCAGGATGGGAGTATGAGGATGATGAATCATTTTAGCCACTAAGATCATCATGTTGCTGTTTGTTATTCATGAATATGCAGTCCTTTGTGGTAAACTAATGCCCTTTGATTTTCACAACTGAGCCAGCTAGGATCCGAGGACTTGTGCTTTCTGATAGACGCATGACAAAGATAGCCTCGTGTCTCTGATTGAAGTCTTGGCTTCTAATGCTAACTTTTAGGTTGAGCCACTTCTGATAAGTGTCCCATCCGACCTTCTCTCTTGGACTAAGTTTGTTGATCTGTATGATCACTTGGATGGGAAATCTTTCATTCACCGGAAAAGTTTCACCCTGTAGAACATAAATGTTCCCAATTAGTTCAACACCCTTATTTTCAACTCCAATAGTAGGATCTCGAAAGAACTGTTGTTCATCTCGACAAAAGGCTTCCACATAAGGTACCCTTTGAAGTTTTTCACTGACTTCTGGTATGTCTATGAGGTGGCTTTTTCCAGAGTATCTAATAGGAATCACCTTTCTGGAGAGTGTCAGATCGACATTGAGTAATGGATCAGATTGATACGTTCCAAGTTGGACTCCTCCGAAACTTCCAGGTTGATCCTCTGCAGATCTCTTGGTACGTTTCAGGGCACTACCATCTTCTTCTTCTTATTCTACTTCAACCACATTTTTCTTAGAACCTTATCCAACTAGTCTTTTTCTCTTTCTGTTCTTATCTTCCCCCTTAGCATTATGTTCTTCTTCAGCTACTATCTGCTTTGCCAGGGACCGATCTCATTTTTCTCTTGTGTGCGGTATAAAGGATTAAGTAAGCTCTACCAGATTTCTCCTGATGACAGCCGGATCACTCTTGCCATCATCTTTGTTGGTGTCCTTTTCATCAGCATCAACTTCATTAACTGTTCTTCTTGCCATCATATCATTGTACAGCTTGACGGTGTAGTTGTGTGTCTTCATAATGATTTTCTTGTTATCCAGAGCTTCAGTGGAGAGTACTGAGAACAAGGATAGACAAAACTAGCTAGTTCCCTCATTTAAACTAGAGCTTTTTCTACTACTCCGCTCATCTGACCCAGTAGATTCATCACTTGTTCTTTTTTTTCTCTGTAGCTCGTAAAATCAGGCCAACTGGATCTTTGAAGATCAACCGTAATTTCATCTTCAGCTGACCAGGGCACTTCCTTTGAAGGTTTGGAAGTTGCGGGTGGAGACTTATGTTGAATGTTGCTTAGAGCAAGCTGATTAGCAGAGTGAGAAATTGGTGAATTTTCCTTCTCAGGTTCATTCTCTAAGTCAACCTCTATTTCTTCCTCCTCTTCATTATTTTCTTCCTCTTTATTCTTTTCACTTTCTTCTCCATCCTTGTCTCTCCCATTATCTTTGGATTCATCTTGATCGTCAGATGATCCCTCATCTTCATTGTCATCAACCTATTAGACATCTTCACATTGAGACGCTTCATTTTTGTGAACTGGAGACTTCGACTGAACTTCCCCCTCTGGAAGTTTTCTCCCTTGCTAATCAAAAGAACTGGTGTGCTTGTTATGGCTTCTCTCAGATCAAGAAACAGATTGTGGTGCTGATTTGGATGGACCAGATTGCCCTTTCTCAATATCACTGTCTTTATTCATTTGATCATCATCATCATGATAATCATCATCTCCTTAGCTTGGAGATTAGGCCTTTTTGGCACTTGGAACCTTACCAAATCAATTAGATTTATTCCTCTGATGACATATCCATATAGAGGAAATGGCATCAAGAAAATATACTTCTTCTGCTCTGCTAGCTCGAGATTGTTGAAATCTGCCATGAACTTGTTGGAAATTTCCTTCATCCATTTATCAAATAGATACTCTCTGATGAAGATGATAGGATCTTGAGCAAGACTAAGGATCCAATCCTCCAGAATGAGGACCACTGCATTCAGACTAGGCCGATGGTCTAACATGAGTAGATTGACGATTGTTTGTGATCTCAAAGTCTTCCAAAACTTGAAAATGTTCATTTGTCGCATGTGGATTTCTGACATATATAAAGCTGATATTTTGATTCCCTCTAATGTATTTCTCAGCTTGTTTGCGTAGCTGCTCTTCAGTTAGTCCCAATGGTTCACACATGGATCCATATATGGAACTGGGGAGTCAATCTGAAGTTTATGGGTGGTTATTTAAATATCACTAGATGCATCAATGGACTTCGATCGGGTGGAGGAATTATCATGAATTTGAATGACATTCCTGTTTTGGCTTTTGGGTGGGCCAGAGTGAGAGGGTGGAGGTGAGGGTTTCTGTTTGGTCTGGGTGCTGGTCTTTTGACCGACCGTTCAGTGCGGGGCGAGTATATTTTAAAAGTTTCTTGCACTGATTACCGCCAATGAATTAGTTCGTTACCTTAGAACCTTAAACGAACTGATTGATTGGCATTTCATTCATTCCTTTATAACCTTCGATGAATGAATCCCCCACTAAGCATTACGATTCAATTAGTTTATCAATTTAGTTTAAACAGTTCAAATCCGAATTTAGGGAAGACCATCCAACCCGATTCTCGAATATAGTTTACATTCATAAAGTAAATAGCGCATGCAAACATGATTGCCCTTGCACATCCACCTGTGCCCTTGCAATCATGACCCGAATCTTACCTCAGAGCATTTAACCTTAGCTCACCTTAAAGATTCGTAACAATACAATAACAGTACAATAAATAACTTGTCATCATATTGCGTACTTGTTGAAGCGTGAATTTGCTAGCTTCGTCTTTTCTTGATCAATACGCTGCATCAATCTTCGCAGCAACATTCTTTGGTTCTTCGTGTGATTAAAACCTCATTTTTCTCTGACTATCAGTTAGAAATCAGACAACGTGTATGCACACGTGAGATTAAAAAAACTGAACTACGAACTGGAAAAAGTCCTCTTTGGAATTGGTGGAGGTTGTGTCCGTTTTGGGGAAGATGTAGGAGGAGAATTTTTGTTTTCTTCTTTATTTTCTCTCTCTTTTGAAACCAGAGAAACCGATATCGAAAACTAAGTGAGAATGAGCAACAAAAAATAAAAGGGGCAGAGCTGCTTTTATATAGTGATGGCCGCCATGTAGTAGGGGAGATCTTATCTCCCCCTTGCATTCCATAAGACTTCCAAATCCCTTTCCTTCTACAAAACTTATTTGATTCCTTTTCCAATTATGACTCTCAAAAGGAAAGCAACTACCTTAATTAATTAGGAGTATTATTCATATTAAAATTCCAACATTTTCTAATCAATTTAGGAATTCAATGAGTGTAGAGTTTAGTGTTATTTTCGTATAGAAAAATAGCCCAAAAATTGACTACTTGAAAAGGAGTTCCCATGAGGCTCAAACATATTAAAATTGACCCATTAACATATATTAACATCATATGTCACTTTTAAAATATATTAAGACATAAAATAATTATTTAAATAATATATTGAAGGAATTCACATACGCAAACGAATCGCAATTAAAACATATAGTACTACTGAGAGCGGATAGCCTACCGAATTGAATACATTCGTTGTCGTATTGGATTATTTCTCGCAAGTTTTGATGTGAGTCACATACGGAAGCATGCCTCTTATTGAAGTCCAAAAACCCTAGGAGGGAATTTGAGTGAAGATGAAAAGAAAGAGAATAAGCGGAACACTTCTTCCTGTGTTATGCACGTCAGTTTATCCGAAAAGAAATTGATTAAACGTTCGATTATTCAGTTTCATCCTAGGAAACTTATTAGCATCATTTATGGCTTGGGCCTATTATAAGGGCTTTCTATCCAATTCACTCCGGCATAGTAAAGCTCCCAAATGCTAAATCCAATTCTAACATCTACCACTCGCACAAGTGGGTTGAACTCTTAGTCCAGAATAATCTCATCTCATCAATACAAAACAATTCATAATGACTAATAGACCGTGTGATCTGCGAGTCGAGAGCCTTCTAATGTCATACACAGATTAAGGATATACAACAACTCAATGAACTAGGTTATACACTTGTTAGGGATATACGCCAGCTCAACCAGTACAAAAAACGAGGGCTAAAACTCGCTATACCCCATACTTCTTTTAACTAGGTAAGTCGACGTATTGTTATCCCTCAAACAAATACTCGACCAACAGCCGGCAAAGACAACAAATATTATGTTTCCATAACCATGTCTTACAAATCAAAGTTATGCATGATTGAGCGCTCCATTAATACATAAGTCCAGTACTAGTCAATGACAATTTTCCTTTACATTTGAATCTCTCATCTCTAACTGCAGCTACTTTCCTAATGTGCACTGCATAACCTAATCTATCGTGGCTATTGGTAACACATGAAAGTAGCAACACCAAAGTAAAGCCTCGAAAAGCAATGAAAAGTCCAAGTGGTAAATTATGAGGATACATAAACCTCAAGGTCTCACACAATGAGAAATAAATGGATACATACTAATTTATAATTACCTACTTGGTCATTGAGCAAGCGTCGTATGAGACACGTGCTACGATGCTATTCTTCCACTCGGAAGTGTATGCCATTTCTCTAAAAATATGGCATTGTAGATATTACAGTTCAAGTGTATCACAACACTTAACTTGAATTTCTTTTTTCTCGTGTTTATCAACACAAATTACAAACACCTTACAAGTCCTCCGTAAGATTTCGAAAAACCTTAAGGAAATTACAATCTGGCTATAAGACAGTTTTAATGGATAACTGGATTCAATTTCGATTACTCCGTTAGTATACATATCTTGAGTGTGAATTAAGGCAACCCATTTTTATAATTTTGTCTCTCTACTTAGCACAATGACATTCGTGATCTCATCTTTGCATGCCACACATCATCAAAGTGGACTACTCATGTGAGAGAGTCAGTCTAAACCTCTACTTGTCCGACATACCTTTAGACATAGAACATAAAACATGTTCAACATTCACATGTCAGCCTATGGGCATAACTAAATGAAATTTTTTCGTTCAAATTGGTTAAATTAAACAAAACAGTATACTAGGCTCACTACGCGAATCTAGAGATTTCAAAATAGCCCAAACGAAAATTTTAGATCTACGCTTGTTACAAACAACCAATAAGACAATAGGAGTATACTGTAAAGACACTCAATATCTCACAATACTTATTCCATAAAAAACGATATCTCTATCTCACAAAGTGTGCATCTAATTTATAAAAAAGGATGACTATGTAAAACTAAAATGTTCATCACGAAGATGATGCATTTCACTTCTCCCACTCAGCTTGCTTACTCTCAAGTTAAACGAAGTCATCAAAATTTAGACACCTCATACTGTAGAATTTGAGCTTTTAAACCCAAAATTGTACGCACGATGACAACATTTAGGGAGACTTACGATGAGTTCAATTTGCACTAAGCCAATCACCTTCTCAAACATCGTCTATAACATCCCTCAACTTTTCTAAAAAATGATAGATTAATCTGCAGTAACTTTTTGCATTCTATTTATAAACCAACACACACACACACACACACACACACACACACATACAACATGGCACAGTAAAATATTAGAACAAGCATTAAAACTTGCAGTTTTTTTTCTGAAAAATACACCAAAAATCGTGGTTTAGACACATAAAAAGGGAGTCTACTGATGTTGGAGCTAAGTATTCACCTCATAAAGAGTAGTATCAATGCACGCAAAATCAATCCCAAAGGATGAGAGTGGCCTATGCGCAAAACATTACCACCTTACATGCAGAAAAAAGAACACACGTAACCTCAAATCCTCCACGAAGAGGTCAATTATTAGAAAATGTGTTTATACTTTTCGTGATGCAAACACATAAACATCACCATGATAAACAA
>JAYMSG010000333.1:0-10544 GCA_036897925.1 Aragoa abietina | reverse complement strand
AAGCATTGTCAATGCACATTGTGTTACACATTTATTTTTGGTGGTTTATCAACGACTACACAAACCACCCAATCACGACATCACGAATTATTACTTTGTTACATTTTTGTAATTCTAATATATTTAATTGATTGGAAAAATAAATTAGAATTATTGCAGAAATTGTGAAACACTTACAAAAGTATAAAACCAATAAAAAAAATAGAAATATTACGAATAATAGGTAAACACACCAAGATTAATATGGGTTAGGCTGTCGCCCTCTACACTTTACTAAAAGAAAGTTTTCACATGTGTATCCACACTAGGGCCTCTTATAGAGCCACTTTTTCGGGCTTCCTTCATATCTCACATAGATATCGCTCAAATGTTCTTGGCGATACATTTTCTTCGCATCTTCACATATTTCCTCTCAAATTCTCTTATCTTTTACACTTTTATAAACCGTTAACTACGAAACACAACAATTACAAAATCTATGACTCTAACCGAACAAAATTACGCAACAAGAGTAGGCAAAAAAGTGATTGATAAGTTGGTTCACAAATGACCCGTCATTGGTCTATTTTGGACACTTGCGGGGGATTAATGTGTGAGACGACAATCACACGTGATAAATTAGAGTACGTTGAGTCATCTCATCATCCGAGCGTATACTTTGGAAACGATACATCACAACTTATTGTTACAAAGTGAGGGAGGTGAGCTCAAATTAGACAAAAATTATCATGTGAAGGAATAGTAATGTGTTTTTTGTTCTTTCATACATTAACTAGAAAGACATAATTTATTATGAGGTATCATTTACTTAAAATATGTAAAAGATGAACAACTACATCATTCAAAAAATTAAAATTTAGAATGCTGACATATTTTCACACAAAAAACATATTTGACCGTGTAAAACCAGTGTACAGTTTACTGAGAAAAATCACATAGTGAATTAAAAACATAGTTCTCTTCAAATAAAAGTATTATAAAGAGTAAATTACGCAACATAAATTTTACTGGAAAACACTTACATAAATGAGTTTGTATGAACATTACAAACTTTGCATGTATGATTTATCACATAACTAAAAACTACTAAAATAATCTGCATTTAAATGACGACGTGCAATTCCTATCCGCAAAATCCACAAGTCTTTCCTAATTGTCAAAAATTATAAATTCGATCTAGGTATATTTTTCTAATTATAACACATAAATTTATAAAATCACATAAAGAAATTAGGATCTACAAAGTATATTTTTTGCACAATATTTTATATTTTCCTAAAGGTTTATAAATTATGAAATAAAATAAGCCAAACGTCGAGCAAACACTGGTGGTCAGAAAGTCACGTTGACTTTTGTACGACTGACCTTCCCCAGTGAGTAAAAGAGCGCAAAGCTCAGATTTCCGAAATCAGAAAAGAGGAACTAATCCGTAGTCACATTCATTTCATCTTCTCTCTCATATATTTCTCTCTGTACACACATATACCTTCTCTGTGTTCGTGTAAATAAGCTGACTGGATACTTCTGGTCCTCTGCGGTCCGTACATCCATGGCTGAAACTGGATCCTACGATCTAGGGTTTCGATTAGGTACGGTTTTTTTCATTTTTTTTTAGTTTATTGATTTCAGTGACTGAATTTTACTCGTGTACTGAATTTGTGTTTAGATACAGTTCGAAGCTATTTACCGTGATGTTTTAGTGCCAAGTGATTTTGATTCTAGCTGATCCATTTCGATGTGATTTTTGCACCTTTTTTTATTCGTGAATTTTAGTAGTTATTTTTTAGGTAATCGTTGGTGTTTCTTGTTGTTAAGATACTCGTCACAGTTTTGTAAACATGTAGCTCTGTCATAGTTAAAGGTAGCCGAGAATCGATTGGTTTGTAATTGTCAAACGGTAACTCCTAAGTAATTATTGGAGTTTCCTGGTGTTAAGACACTCATCAACAGTTTCATAATCGCGTAATTTAGTAATTCCTAGTAACCGTTGGTGTTTTCTGTACGTGAGACTGACACGTACTATTCAAGTTGTTTGCATGAATTTAATGATAGTATGAAAGGTTTTGTGCTTTGTTTGTCAAAAATCGAGATATACTCGCAATGTGGATTTCGAATACCTAAATGATATGGCCAGCTTCATCCATTTCCCTGTGTGAGTGTGTTCTATACCTATGACCAAATGGAAAGTGTGAAAGCAAACCATGTAAAATCCAGAATGACTTAATAGTTTAGCTGTGTAAGACCTGTCACTATCATTGCATAGTCACCCTGAAGACTATGGATCACACTCTGATAACTTAATAGTTTAGCTGTGTCATGATTAATGATAGAGTAAGAATTTTCACACAGTTCCAATGCATGAACTAGAACGAGATGCTCAAAATGAAGGTAGTTGAACTATCCAGTTTAGAACTGGAACCTCTTAATCAAACCATTATATCTGATACTCTTATAATTCTACTCCAGGAAAAAATGCTTAAATATACTATGTGCTTTACGGAGTGAATTCCGTAAAAAATGATAAGCCTATATGATACCATGTGATTTGATATGAAGTTCGTCTTCCAGGTAGTTGAACAATGAGTCCGACATGTACTACCTTCGGTTATACATGATATTGGATGTTTGCTTTATCAAATCTGTTTGCTGCATCTGCCTCACTGTTAATGGTTGAGAAGCTTGGTTGATTGTTTCATTCCATTTGCAGATATTAAACAGATATTATTAGAAGCCCAGCATCGGTGGCTGAGACCTGCTGAACTTTGTGAAATTTTGACAAACTATAAGAAGTTTCACATTTCACCAGAGTCCCCTAACAAGCCAGTCAGTATGTCCTTTTTCATATACTTCTTTTCTACTCTAATGTTTATTAACTTGAGTGAATTCCTATCAATAGGCTGCTTGTTTATCTAATTATTGTGGTAGAGTTTACTACTTACGAAGCAAAAACAATTCCAATTAATGCAGAGATATATTGGGAAAGGGGACAAGTTATGAAAGGGAAGCAATTTCGATGCTCAAATTATGAACACTGTTTCCTAACCTGCGATAACCAAAGCCTAACAAAAAATTGATGTAAGTGGTAAAATATTATAGCAGGAGTTATCCTTAATCTCAATCTTGTAAGATGTGAAGCTATTTACATGATGAGCAAATCCCGGATTTGTTTCTATTGAAATGATCACAATCGTGGTTCAACTCCTGAAGGTAATTTCTGTGGGTAAGGGAGCAGAGTGAATGTATAATTCAGTGTAATTTAATACTAAGCAATGTTCCTCGATAAATTAAGGTTTCTGATCGTCGACCTGCTGAGGATCTTGAGGTACTTATGGTCGACTTAATGGGCATGGTTTAACATCAATAATTATTCGACGCAGCCTCACTAGAAGCGGGATTACCCTTTTGTCACTCTGCTGACTTGTTGTTCTTTTCTGATATGAACCAATAAACTAGCTCCTTCAAGAGCATGATAATATAGACCTGAAGTTAATTTTGTTGAGTTTGTGGTTTTTAGGAAGAAGGTACTTGACTGCTGATATTATTGTTCCTATTTTGCAACATGTGCTGAGTTACTGATTGGTATGAATTTTAAGAGAGTAGCTGCAAGCTGTAGCCCTTACTGATAAGATCTATGTATCATAGTCATCCTCTGATAGAGATGGACTTAATCCTTACATGTCTGTCTTTCTTTCTTCGTAAAAAAATCTCGTACCATTTTATACAAATCAATTTACTGAAGATGCAGTATTTCTGCCAGGTGGTTCTGTTTTTCTTTTTGATCGTAAAGTTTTAAGGTACTTTCGGAAGGATGGACATAACTGGAGAAAGAAAAAGGATGGAAAGACTGTTAAGGAAGCTCACGAGAAACTGAAGGTAAGCATGGAAGACGGACATTCAACCAAAATTTTGTTTCAAGCCTTAATCATCATTAAATTGCAAGGCACTGGACATTTTGTCATTTTTGTCTCCCAGTTCAATAAAAGTCTCCCGGTCAGATAGAAATTCAGTCAATTGGCAACTTAGCTCCATTAACCCGAACCTTATCACCCTAAGTTTTGACCGTGTAGGTCCGTCTAGTCTTGAGGCAACCAACAAATTTTTCATTAGCTGGTTACCACAGGTTCTCAGCGGCTGAACTTAGATTATTTACTTTAGCAGATTATGTGCGCTGCGCAAACCGAGGGGTCCGGGTTTTTGGAATGTAATATAGCCTGATTCACTACAGAAAATATTCAGCCTGATTCACTGCAGAAAATATTCAACAAGTCAACTCTTGTAACTTTGTATAGTTCCCTGCGATTTTCGGCATAAAAATGACATGTATATAGTGTGTACATGATTTGAAAACAATATCATCAGAAAACCGTACATCGGTTTGGCGAAACAATCTCATATGACCTTCCTTGATAAGCTGATGGATTAATCAATGTGATGAAAAATATGTCTGTGCTTCTCCACACTTCCTGAATTTATTAATACTTGATAGTTATACTTATATATATAGTTTTGCTTAGGCTATATGCTCAAATTTAGAAAAATCTCAGGTTGGAAGTGTTGATATGCTGCATTGTTACTATGCCCATGGAGAAGATAATGAAAACTTTCAAAGGCGCAGTTACTGGTTGCTTGAGCCGTAAGTTCTTTATTCAGTTGGATTTATCTTTTCTTTTTTCTTTTTCTGTGTTTGTATGGCATCTTTTAGTGCTCTGCTTGTGTCATAGGTATCACTGGGCTTGGCTCATGTCTGTATCAGTATGACTTATGTTTTCCTTATGTATGTGATTCGATAATGAAACCGACTTGTCTTGTAGTGCTCTGCTTGTATTGTAGGTCTATCAGGACTTGGCTCATGTCTAACAATCTCGTATCAGTCTTGACTTATGTTTCGTTGTGTATATGACTGGGAATGAAATCAACTTCTGTAATGATTATTAGAAGCCTTGCTGTAAACTTTGAAATAATATCCTGTCACCTGAATTTCTTGATTGTTGGGAATGAAGAATGATAGTGCTCCTGTTGTTTTCATACATTTAGCATTTATGAATTTGTCTTCTGGTTGATTATATATCTCGGATCTTGCTAGACCTTATTTGATGCATTTGTATTTACGAGCTTTTACTTTTCCCAGAGTGAATCTTTGGCAAGTATTTAGAGCTTTTTTTACTTGGCCTGGAGATATTTTAACCACATGAGTAGCGGTGACCTTAGAGAGTATGTCTAGTCCTAAAGCCATTGAAAGGATGAATTCCTAACTAGTTCCCTAATTGTGCAGGGCTCTCATGCACATCGTGTTTGTCCACTACTTAGAAGTCGAGGTCAGATTCTATTACCTTCACGAGATAGACTTTTTATTTTTCACTTTATTTTTTCTTCCTTGAACAGGATAAGATGAATATTATTTGAGTACTGCTCATGTTCTCACCATTTTTAATCAATCGATCTTCAACCCAAGCACTTTCTTCCATCTGCCCAAATGCGTGATTTATTTTATTTATCATTTTTTTTATGGCTTAATCTCCACTGGTGTCAGTTTTATTCTTCTACCCTGATCCATTGGTTTGCAGTGGAAACTTTGATAATTAAGATTTCCAGAAACGAATAACTGTAACTTTGATGAAGTTAATACCTCCTTTACTTTCTTACTTCAGGGAAACAAGACAAACACCAGCTATATTAGAAACAGTGATGCAATTGTATCCAATTCTGAAAATGGCAGTCCATTGACCTCTAGTTTTCGTGGAACGAGCCCCTGCCCCACCAGCACCCTGTCATCCGGGTATGAAGATGCTGAATCTGGTATAGAATTTTTCTTCATCTCTCTCTGCAGGACAATGTCTTTCTAATTAATATTGTTCAGTGAAGTTGCTATCAAGGCATCTTGTACCTTTGTTACTCTGTTTAACCTCCAAGTGCATGTGTAAACTTCTGCAGAGGATAATCATCAAGCAATTTCCAGATTGAATACATATCCGAGTTTCTGGCTACTGGGAACAGTCATTCTGCCTTATCAACCTCTCGTAATCAATTTTCTAGTTCAGGTATCTAACTTCTCTTTATTCACCCCTAGTTTTATGAACCGAGAGCAACAAGAGACTTATTATTGATGCTCTCTTTGCTCAAAGGAAATCAAAATGTTCTGGCTCTCAATTATGATCCACTTTCCGGGGTACCAAGAGATGTAGTTATCGGTGGAGGAAACATTTTATCTGGTGTCATGACAACAGTTGATTTGGGATCTTGGAGAGGAAACTCTGCTACAGGTATTATGGCATATAGGAGTAAAACTCATCCATTTGAAAAAGTTTGATTTTCTGCTCTGGATATATTATTATATGCTGCCTTCTTTCCAATAGGTGAGATTGCTTACAAGCAGGAGCTTGTTCAGGACATCTGGCAGGTACTTGACAAAATTCCCAGTTTCTGTCATTTTATATGAAAATCAAATGTGGGTCTACTTTATAAATCATGAGAGGGGCCTTCTTTTCTGCTGAAATTTCAAAATGAACTATGTTTGCTGATTAAACTTTCTGACATCTTGCTCAACATTCATTTGGAGACAATTCATTGCACCAGTCCAACCCAAACATGAACCAAAATGTGATCTCGAATTCACCTCATGATCATGGGAGGGCTTTGTTTGAGGAGAAACCTATAGGGAACGATGAGCCATTTTACGCAAGTTCTGATGAGCTGAAAGAGTTGTCTGAGCTTACGAATTTTCAAGGGCTTCTCTCGAATGGAAACGCGATGAACTAAAATCTGGAGAATGGTATGGGAAATGAAAGCTATCCCTTCCTGAAAAAGCCACTAATAAGTAGCTTGCAAACAGAAGATAGCTTGAAGAAAGTTGACAGCTTCTCTCGTTGGATCGCTAAGGAACTTGGAGAAGCTGATGATTTAAGTATGCATTCAAGTGGTGGAACTTCTTGGAGTCTTATGGGGAGTGAGTATGACTCAAATATGACAGCTCAATTGGAAGCAGATGTAGACACACTGTCTCCTTCTATTTCCCAAGACCAGCTTTTTAGCATCATTGACTTTTTACCAAACTGGGCTTACTCAAACTTGGAGACAAAGGTACTTGAACTGATCTCTGATCTTCATTTCTCCAGTGGCCACCCAATATATTGTTTAATTGAGATAGTCGTGTTTCTCCTATCCACAAAATGTAGTCTAAATTATACATTGTGTTTTGTTGCTGTGAACTGTTGAAAGGTTTATGACCTGTTCTGCCACCCCCTCCCTCCCTCCTTTCCTCCTCTCTCTTGCCCAAATTTCTCTCCATGAAGAATGAAGCAATGCATCTATTTTAAGTGCGTTGATTTTCAATTTTGGCAAACTTTCAGTTTATAGATGTGTGTAAAATTAAGAGTGGCTATTTAAATGATGAAACCTTATAACAATTGTTACAACTTACGTTTTTTTTCCCTTGTTATTGAAGGTCCTTCTCACCGGAACGTTTCTCAAGAGTGAAGAAGAGTTATCAAAATGTAGATGGTCGATTATGTTTGGAGAAGTGGAGGTTCCAGCAGAAGCTTTAGCAGATGGAATACTTTGTTGCCGTGCTCCTCTCCACAAGCCTGGACTTGTCCCTTTCTATGTGACTTGTTCCAACAGGTTGGGTTGTAGCGAAATACGAGAATTTGAGTATAGGTTGGGCCCTGATCAAATTACCTATACTGTTGATGGAAGTGAAGATTACGTAATTGTGATGCATTTCTATCATCGGTTTGAGATGATATTGTGCCTGGGACCCATGGGTAGTCCTGTTAGCATCTCTAGAACTGACTTTGAAAAACAAAATGCGCTGAATAAGATCATGTTATTGATGGAGGAAGAGAATGACGAGGATGCAAGTTTGACTGCAATGAGTGACGCGTCACAGCCAAAGTTTGCTGGACTTTTTCTCCTGGAAAGACAGCTAAAACAGAAGTTCTACTCTTGGCTTCTTCACAGAGTGAGTGAAGATGGAAATGGGATAACGGTTCTTGATGAAAGAGGTCAAAGTGTGCTCCATTTGGCAGCTGCTCTTGGTTTTAATTGGGCCTTCCAGCCAATTATAATTTCAGGAGTTAGTATAGATTTCCGTGATGCTAATGGATGGACCGCCCTTCATTGGGCTGCATTTTATGGCAGGTAATATGTGCTTGGAACTATCTCCCATTAGACTATGTACTATAACTTATGGGTGTTCTTTTAGTATGTTTCTTTGATGCCTTGAGCATAAATTACGTTATTGGAGGAGAACCCTGATGTACGTTCTGCTTTTTAACTTTTATAATATCTTTTTATCTTTTTACTGTGTTTGGTTACATAACAGTTTGAGCGACGATTGAGATTTTACTTGTTTTTTACTCTGTGTCGCGACTACAGAACTACTCTTGTTTAGGTAGAAAATGTCCCTCTAGTAAAAATATTTCAGTGAAATTGTTCCTTGTCCGGAAGCCGTCTCAGCTTCAAATGTTGTGTGATAGTAACATAGAAGTGATGGTTATCTATTTTAACATTTTCTTATTGTTTTACAGGGAGGAGACAGTGGCTCTTCTTGTTGCATTAGATGCAGCTCCTGGGGCACTGACAGATCCATCTGCTGAATATCCTTCTAGAACTCCGGCAGACTTGGCTGCTTCCAGTGGACACAAGGGAATATCCGGTTATCTTGCTGAGGGTATTCTGACCACTCACCTCTCAAAACTTGAAGTAAATGATCAGCATGAAGATAATACCACAGAAGTTCCTGGAATGAAAACAATACAAACAGTTTCAGAACGTATAGCTGTTCCAACAACTGGACACGATGTGCCATATACACTCTCACTTAATGATTCCCTTGCTGCAGTCTGTAATGCTACACAAGCTGCAGCCCGCATCCACCAAATTTTTCGCATTAAGTCGTTCCAGAGAAAGCAGTTGACTGGACTGGGGGGCTCTAATGAATTGCTGACTTCAGATGAGCAAACTGCTTCTCTTGTAGCTGCTAAAAGAGCAGCTAAAACATCCAGGCTTGGTCATTCTGATGGCATGACCTATTCTGCTGCATTGCAAATTCAGAAAAAGTTTCGTGGTTGGACAAAGCGTAAAGAATTTCTTTTAATTCGAGAAAAGATTGTTAAAATCCAGGTGATTTGCTCCCTCATTTCATTCTTCTTCTGTGTACCATGACATATGTTCTTTGCATGGGTTATAGATTCTGTTTATTTCCATTAAGAAAAAAAGAACCATAATTTTTTTGTTAATATTTTTGCATAGTGTTTTTGAAATATATCGAAACTTCTCCTAAAAGCTTTAGCGACATTCCAAGTTTAATGATCAAAACACATCTGGGAAATAAGACTTTGATTATGGTCCTCTGAGTATGGTTATCTGCGTATATTTACCGAATAAATACTTCGAAATTTTGCATTTTCAGCTATTCTGAATCTGTAAAAGGTCTGAGCAGTCTTTCTGCATACCTGCTAATCATTTCTCATGTAGGAGATGGCTCATGTACCTCTTATCAATATTTTTATATAATAATTAGCGACTCTTGTCTAATGTGGCAGGCTCTTGTAAGGGGACATCAGGTGCGGAAGAAATATAAACCTATTGTCTGGTCGGTGGGAATACTGGAGAAGGTGATTCTGCGCTGGAGGCGTAAAGGAAGTGGGTTGCGTGGATTCCGATCTGATGAGGTCATAAAGGGGCCCAATGTACAGAGCAGCTCGCTTCAGGAAGATGATTATGACTTTCTGAAGGATGGAAGAAAACAAACAGAGGAGAGGATGCAAAAAGCACTTTCAAGGGTGAAGTCTATGGCCCAGTATCCTGAAGCAAGAGCATTACTACTGCTGAAGGGTTGCGTGAAGCTAAGGTAACTACTTTTTTTTGGGCATATATAACAAGTGGAAAATAAGAGTATTTAATTGGTTAATATGCAAATGAAGATGCATGTGTGCACAGGGGCGAAGCCAGCAAATTTGGCTAAGGGGGGTGCAAATTTTTTTTTAATATTTTTATTTTTTATTTTTTGCAGTTTAGTTAATATATGCTCGTGGGTTCATAAGAACCGGGTTGGATTTTTTTGAAATTGTCAAGTCTTGCAGAATTTTTTGAATTTTTTTGTTAATATAAAGTTAAAAGAATAGTGGATAAGTTGAAAACAAATAATATATAACTTTAGATCTTGATGAATTATGTAAATGTTATTTTATTTTGGGCAATTTTGTACAAGTCTAAGGAGTTCTAGAACCTTTTTTTGAACTTTTCAAAAATATAAGGGGGACAAATAACTTTTTGAGGGGACAAATTGCAATATATCATGTATATACGATAAAGGAAAAAAGATTGAGTGGGAGCACTTGCCCCCACTGCCAACAGGCTGTCTTCGCTCGTGTGTGCATAGTAGCAACTTTGTTCATTATTATTCTCGCATCAGTTCTACCTTTAGCTGCATCAGTTCTCTTCTCACTACTATCTCTTCATGTATTGTAATTTTCGTCCGATTGACTAAAGTTTGTAGCGAATGCCGTTTTTGTTGGAAATCATAAACTCAATTCTGAAATAAA